>NDXB01017127.1:216929-301753 GCA_002631895.1 Agapornis roseicollis
CCCCCACCCTGCGCCAACCGGCTTCTCGCGCTTTGCTCCCCCACCAGTGCCCGACCTGTCCCCGTAGCCCTGGGGTGTGGGGTCCACCCCTTGCCGGCAGCCCCTGCCGAGAAGCGGCCAGGGCTCCTGCCGGCGCAGTTGCCATAACGACTCAGCAGAACCAGACGCTCCCATTTCCCCTCTGCTTTTCCCCCCGCTGCCGGTCTGGGGGGCAGCCCCGTACCCCATCAGTATGGCACTCGTACTGCCCACACCAGCCCTAGATGGGTGACCCCATCCCTGGCTCAGATCCGAGCCCTGCCGCCTTGCACAGCATCAAGCTGTTGATCATGCTGGCAACAAGCACTATAAAAAGATCCACCTGCCAAAAAAAGCAGTGCCCAATGAAGGAGTCCTACATCCCTGGTCCCAAATTCCCTGGAACAAGTCCCGGGTTCCCTGGAAAGCAATGACCTGTCTATGCACCCTTGTGTGTTCTTTCCCTCCCAATGTGGAGGCATCCCCCAACGGAAAAGATCTTCTTACCCTATTGCCTGTCCTCTGGTGGCAGCTACCCATGTTACCTGTCTCCCCCTGGATGTATAGACCCTGAGAGTCCCAGTGGCTCCCAGTAGCACGGCAGTTTCCTTATTTACAGAAGGACAAGTGAGGCAGGGATTTTCAGTTTTCTAAAGAAGCTGATAATGCCCCCAGCCATGGCCTAGGACATTGCTTCCTTCCTCTACAGTGGGGGCACAGAAAGCTCTGGGAGCGCTGATCCTGCTTCTAGACTGGGAGGATTCATTTTGCCCTCAGGAGGTTTCAACCCTGTGCTCACTCTATTCTTGATTTCCCGCTGTGAAATAAAAGTGTAACATCTGGCAGGGAGTCCCTTAATATTGTCCCTGACTGTGACTGAAACTGGCTACAAGGAGGCTTTTTGCAATAGTGGTCTTGGTCTGGATAGGAGGTGAGGGAGCACCAGTGAGCAAGGAATTGCAATGCTCAATTACATCTGCCCTTCACTGTTCCAAACCAGACCTGGCTGGGAGCCCCCTGCTTGTGCTGAGTTCTTGCTCAGAGGAGCTGTGTTGTGGATTGCTTGTTATCCTTCCTGAGCAACATGTTTGCTGGACTGGCATGTGGGACCTGCCCTGCTCCCCCACCAACCTCTGCTTATGTTCCAGCTGGGCTGGATGAATCATTTCCCTGGCATCCTGCTGGTAGCAGGGCTCAGAAGAGGGCTGAGAGCCCTGACAGATTCCAGGTACTGCAGGGATGTTGGAAGGGACTGTTAGAATAAAGACAGAAGTGACACATGGTTGTGTTTTTTTGGCCTTTTCCTGGCTTGTGCTGCACGTGTAGAAGGTGAAGAATCTCCTGCCTTTAAGATCTAGTGCCAAGGCAGAGCCTCAAGAATTGTTTAGTGTTGGGCCATCTCCACTGAACCACTTATGGCACCATTCAGGAATCACACCTAATCCAGCTCACTTCAGCCTGGTTTCAGGACAGCAGTCTCTGTATCAGGGCTGGGGCACTGCAGCCTCTCAGGCAGTGCTGTTCCTTTTCCAGATGTAGCAATCAGGGTAGGAATTACCCTGGAAACAACTATCAGCTTCTGGATACCTAACACAACACCGCAGCAAGTGTATTGTGGTGCTTGCTCTGACAAACCTCTTTAGCCTCTGAACCCAGGGCAGCCTTGATTTTGCTGATTCAGCATTTAGGAGAGTGCAAGCAAGGTGAGGAAGAGAAGGGTGAACATGACAGCTGTGTCAGGGCATAACAACAGCAGCTGCCCCTGCAAGGGCAGGAGCCTCCCCAGCCAGAGACTCAATACCTGGCCAGTACCCAGAGGAGGCAACCAGCATCAAGCACAGCTTTACAATGAACAAGCAGGATAGGGTTCACCTAGGACACCAATCAACAGCAGAGGGTCCAGATCATCAGTGCCCATAGCCCACCATAAGAATAGCTTAGTTTAGCTAAGTTGGAGACCAGCACTCCTACAGCACTGCATAACAGGAACCAAGAGTCCCAGGATGAGCTTAAGTAGAGCCCCAGACCTACAGTCAGGAGTGGTGGAGGCTTCAGATGACACTGATTAGGATCACTGAAGTTTACTAGCATCCTCAGGGTCCTGACAGCTGGTAGCCTGTGGAGGAGTTAGTAGGGAGGAAGGTTGGTTGGTTTGAGGCTACGGCTACTGAGATGTATGTGCCATGTAGTAGGAGTCATGGCCAATTTCCAGCTGTGAAATGCTCAGACTCTTTCTTCTCCACAGGTTGACTGCAGGTATGGAAAGAGCATCAGAGCCTGTTACTGCATTGTAGGAGTGTATGTGAGACACAGCTTTACACCATCAGGATGTCTGGTGGAGCTAGCAACATAGGAATACATCAATGGTAAGGATCCCAGACTGGTACTATTTTTGTGCTCATGCCTGTAAAGTTTTCCTATACGCAGAGTGGATGTAGTACAGCTGTACAGCACTGCAGCGCAGGGCCTGGATGGTGTTATCCACTGTAGCTCAGCCATGAAGGGACAACTCAAAGCAGGCAAGCTTGAAGGACCAGAGCTTTGTTCTGCTCTGCTCAGTGAAGAGTTGCAGCAAGCTTCTGCCTTTCTGGTGGCATATGCTTTGCCTAAGGTGAGTCTGCATTTTTCTTGAGAGGTGTCTGGAAGTCTCCTTTCTAAGCTTCAGCTAGACGCATACAGCTACAAACTGACCTGCCAAAACAGCTTCCAAAGCTGACACTCGTTTCAGGGAGATAGATCCCTTAAGGCCGGGGGAATTCACCTTGCTAGTCAAGCATTAGGATGAGGGCAGACTTTGGGCTAGAAATTTCTTTCTGTAAGCTTGGATAGATGCCATCTTCTAGATTTTAAAGAGGATGTGGGAAAGATTATCACAACAGCTCCTGTAAGACCAAACAATTCTCTTAATTTAGCCTCTAAAAGGGAATAAAAAGGGCTGTGGTTCTGCTCACATGCATGTTAACCAGTGTCTGTAAGTGCTGAGTTCAGTGGTAAGTGTGGTGGAGACAGGACACAAGATGGGGAAATGGAGCTGACAAGAAGTTAACCCAGCTGATGTGGTTTCAGCATATGTCCTGTTAACTCCATGGCACAGTGTGAGGCTGGTGCCATACAGGCAGCTACTGGCTTAAAGATGGTGCCCCTTGCAAGACCAATGGGGTGAGCTTGGAGGTGCTTCCCTTTCAAGGGGGGACTGCATTTGTCATGAGTCATCAGGCACATGCCCATCACTTCTTCTTGTGCCTTCTAAGACACTGTTTTGGACAAAGTGTGTCTGAAGCTCCCTGTTCCCAAGAGCAGTGCTGGGCTGTAACATTCACAGTGCTTGCAAGGCATCTGAGGAAGTGTGTTGCACAGGTACCTTGCACAAGCAGGCTCTCCTGCTATCCCAGTGACCACTGGTGTCCTGTGAGGAAAAGCATGGCTTCTGCATCAAGCCTTGAGCTGATCCACAGTGATGAGAGGCCAAGCTGAGCTCTGGGACAAAGAAACAAATTAGCTCACAACTGCTGCAGCTTTCTTGTATATTCCCTGAAAACATATGGTGCTGGTTGCTATCAGAGCCAGGGCATGGCCTCAGATCTGACTCTGATGGTATCTTTATCCTCATGAACATCTCCCAAAAGTGAATGGAGACTTCGGCCAGCTCCACTAGTGCCTAGCTGTACTTGAGGAGCCTGGTCTTGACCAAGTGGGAAAGAGGTTTTGGGAATTTGGGCCTAAAGGGAGGGGAGCTTGCTGGTTAGAAGAGTTGATCTCAAGTCAGGAATCTTAGGCTTTAGTTCCCAGAGGTGCTCTTGAGTTCCCAGAGGTGCTCTTGATTTGCCAGATGATCTTGGGCAAGTCTTCCCTACCCATGCCCCTTGACTTTCCCCTTGCATCAAAAATGCAGTTATTTCCATGTCAAAGGTTGAGCTTCTTGAAGCCTTAGGGGGTTCCTAGAGGCTGGTGCTGTGGGAGAGTACAAGTTATTTTTAGGAGATTGGTATGGTGCCAAGCCAATACTAACCTGATGTCTTAAGATCTATCACCTTGTATGATGGCTGGCATCTTGCTGGCTATCAGGGCACACTCTGCTCTCAATGGGGATTGAGATTGCGCAGTGCCATCTGGAACCCCTTTTAAACTGGTGAAACAAGAACCTATGATGCCTTCTGTTCAGCTCTTCCCTTTACAGGGCACCTTCCCCTTTCTCTTGTTGAGAACCTGCCTATATAGTCAGAAAAAAAAAAATAAAGAAGTAAAGCAAGACCAAGCTATGGAAGGCAGGGTTAGAAGAGGAACATGCCTAGCTAGACACCAGTGCAGGGCTGTTCTGCAGCATTCCCCTCATGAATCCACTGCTTCCAAGCTTTCAGTGTCTCTTTTGCATGTATCTCCACACACATCACCAAGGTGACAGGTCCATCCCCGTCCTGTCCCCCCATGGTTGTAATCACTCCTTCTTAACTGAGCACCTAGGTTTCTACACCTTTTACACATTCTGCATGTGACCATGTTCTCCCTGTGCTAGGTCAGGCCGTGTGTCCGGGGCTTGCTGTCTCTTTTCTGCATCAGATACTCCCTGTATTCATTGCTTTTCCTCCCCCTTATGCCCTTTCACCTTTCCCCATGAGAATCTTGAGGCTGAAGGTGGGGGAAGGGATCACATTTTACTGTTGCAGAGTTTAGCTGGAAAGCAGCTCTGGAGATCTGCGCTGCAGCACAAGCCATGTTCTAGGAAGCTACACCCAAGACCTGCTGATTTGGGTTGATTCAGACTAAATTGGTCTCTCTGGTGCAGTGACTCACCACGGTGAGTGACCTACTGGCACCCAGGAAGCTCCATCCTCAGTGCAGAGCTCACCCCACCAGCCAGAAATCTCCTGCTTTCCTCCAAAACCATCTTTCCCTCGAGCATCTTTTTACCAAGAGATACTCCCACACGATTGTTCCCCTAACTGCTGTGCAGGGAGATTATTTATGGCTCAAGCTGTGCTGAGGCCCCACCTCCCATCCCCAGGACAGGTTTTACCATGCTGGCATCTCTGCCTTCATCTAAACTAAGCAGTGCCTGAGCAGGGGGAAGCCCACTCGCTGCATGGGGCTGGGACAGCGTCTGAGGGGATCTCTGGAACAGCAGGCGTTTCCAGGGCGTTACAGAAACATTTAGCTACAGCTCACTCTGAGGCTCAGCACCCAGCTTCCACTGCCTCCTCACTGGCCTCGGCTCTTCTGAACCTTCCTGCGGGTGGGGCAGAGAGCTGGGACGCCAGGCAGGGCAGGCAGCTCTTGACCCAGCTCAGGTCTGCACTGGCTCTTCTTCCTGGTAAGACATTTTGCAGTCTGTCCTCTTCCAAAGAGCCTTTCACCCTGAAAAATCCTGCTGTGGTAACCCACATGCCTGCCCCATGCAAGAGAGCTGCAAGTGGCACAGAATGGTGCAGGTGTGCCCTACCCTGAGCCAGGTCTGCATAGAGTGGTGGGCAGGATCTCCAACACTGCCCATCTGCTCTGGTGAACTGTAAAGCAGCATTTTTATAACAGACTGTCAAGGAAGGGTATTTTCATCATTTATCCTTAACCACCAGCCTGGTGGAATAACAGGTAAGTGCATCAGCCCATTAAAGACTTGGCTTATGCTGCAGTGGCTCTTTAAATATACAGCTAGGATGTGGTTGGGTGTTGGCACCAGGGGCAGAAGGCATTAATTAGAGCCATGTAGTTAAATCTAGATCCTGAGGGAACACGTGCAACCTAATTGGTTGCCCTGGAGCTGTCAATGCAGGCACAATGGAAGTTCAGCTTCCCTTGCTCTCACTGGGACCCATCTCCTATGGGGCTGGAGTTGCTATTTGTATGGTGCTTCCAGTGAGCTGGGTGAGCAGCACCCACAGCAGAGTGACTGTGCACCCTGAGGCTAAAGAACAGCTCCACTCATTTTGGCAGCAGTGAGGCAGAATATGGCGCTTATGCTCTTTGAAGTGCCTTAAGCACAAGCTGCACCAAAGGAACCACCTCTGACATCCCCTGTACACTCAGGAGCTGGCCTGAGGGGTACCAGGGTGTTTACTCCAAGTGGAGTGCAGCTGCAGGAGAAGCACCTTTTCAGAGTCTGATCTGCGTGCCTCAGGACACGCTGACATCAGCTCCTCCTGGATCCAGGGTAGGAATGGAGCTCTTGTCTACCCCTTCCTCATCCAATATCATCTAGATCCATTCAACTGCTGGGACACTGTGACATCCAGGTTGATCTCTTCCAAGCAAGTTCATCATCATTGGTCTACCCTGTTGACAACCCACACCCTTCTGGCCTCAGGTGGGAGATCTGTGTGTGAGGGGGGCTTGTGAAGATGAGCAGGGGCAATGCAATAGCTAAAAATCTGAAAGCTGCCTGTGGCTGGGATTGAGGAACCAGCAGAGCCCAGGAATCTGAAAGGAATGACATAGAATTGGGTGGTATCCATGGAGGAAAGATGTGGTACCACAGGCAGGGAGTAGAGGTGTTTAAGTGACAATAAAGAGGGCTCCCTGTGCACTGCTCTCTCAGCTCTCTGAGCCCTCTGAGTTGATGCATAGGGGATTCTCCTTGTCCCCTTCTGCCATCTGCCAGATGGGTTCCCTGCTCCCTCTCCTCAACATCAGCTGAGAAACGATTCACAGCAGAAGGGACCAGGGGATCCAGGGTTAAATCCTCAGCCAGTGGGGCTTATGTCAGCGCTGGCTAGACCCATGTCAGTGGGCACATCCTTTAGGAGTTATAGGGGGATATGGAGCAGAGTGTGGCAGGGAGAGCAACAGCTGCATAGTGGAAACATGCATGGTTTGGAAGGAGATGTGTTTTCTGTGGATGACCTGGATCTCCAGACAGGGTAGCAGCAGAGGAGCTCTCCCTTACCCTCTGCAGCTCTCAGCAGGTCTGCCCGTGAGTGCTGGGAAGGCACAGGCACAGCGTCCTGGTGCAGACACACTGGGAAAAGCTCTCAGCAATTCCCCTTGGTTAAGTCTGTCACGGGCTGCGGCTTAGAGAAAAGCCTTCCTCCTCCCATCCCTCCTGCCATCAAGAAGCTGCTGAAGGAATCGGGTCGTTGATCCCACAACAGCGAAGCCCCTAATTATCCCAGCTTCCCGGAGCCTGCCTAAAGCCGGCTGCGTGCACGGCAGCTCAGGGACTTGCGGTCCCCAGCGTGGGGAGAGGGGCCCCACGCAGGCAGGAGCCTGGAGAAGCAGGGAGAAAATGGCAGTGCCTCAATGCATTAAATATGAGGAGAGCCTGCCCAGCCTGCTGCTTTCTCTCTGTGTCCCTGTGCCTGGGAGGGGGCAAGGGGGCAAACTTTGGGGTGACAGCAAGGCCAGGCAGGCACGGATCTGGACTCGCTGCAGGCAGGAAAAGCAGCAAGGAGGGGCAGCTTTTCCCAGACTCCTCTTGCAGGCATAGTGTGCATGCGAGGCCCTGGCTCCCCTGGGCCCCTCCTCTCACACACATTTAATAACGATTACTGGGCTGGGTAATAAAGTGCTGTTTAATAGTGAATCAATCAGGCAACCCGGGCGGGCAGGGAGTGCTGGCTGCCAGCCCCAGCCACTGCCATGTGCAGCCCCAGCGCAGTAGCAGTGTGGAGGCGGGGGACCCTGCCACAGCACCCCTCACCTTGCTTCTCTGCTGTCCTGCACATGCCTCTGGTGCCTGCACCTGGCAGGATGCAAAGGACAGGGGTTTCCACCCTGTAGCATGAAATGGTTTCCTCAGGCTGGGCTGGCATTTCCCATCCTTAAGGTAGCTGGTGACACAATGATGTCAAGTCCCTGGTTGCCTGGGACACCTTGGCACTTGTGGCCACAATGTGCTTAGTGTCAGGACCTGTGGAGAGGTGAGACCCCAGCAAGGGGCCTTCCTGGTGGTGGTCAGTGGCCCAGGGGACATAGCAGCTTTTGTCTTGTTCTCATGGTCCCAAGCAGTGGTGGGGTGTGGGGGCAACCTGTACCCTGCAGCACAGGCACAGCAGACAGGGCTATGCATGCTCATGCATGGGGACAAGTGTGTGCAGTCACACAGGATCTTGTATGCTGCTGAGCAGGGACACACCATGCACAGTGATGTGCACACTGATGGAGAGGTGCATGCTATGGGCATGTGCGGTGCTACACTGGGACATGCACAAGGCATACGGGACTGCGTATGGCAATGTATGAGGCCGGGTTCACACCGCACATGGGGATGTGCACACGGGGGCATCAGACCTCCACGGTGTTACACCGGGACACCAGGGTTGTGCAGGGTGCTACACCTGGACATGCACACTGGCACACAGGGACACGTGCGCGGTGCTCTAGCAGGACGTTGCACAGCACTACACCGGCACACGCCTGCCGCACACGGACACGCACCCGGGGCCGGTGTGGATCCGCCTGCTCCTAGCTCCGCAGGTACCGGTGCCACCGGGTGAGGCGGGGCGCGGAGCCCGACGGGGTTTTCCCATTGGCTGCCGGAGCTGTCAGCGGGGCGGAGTGACAGGCCCGGGCCGGGATTAGCGCGGCGGGGAGCGGCGAGCTAGGGCTGGTGGCACTGCTCTGTACTGTACCGCACCATAACGTACTGCACAGCACCGCACCGCGCTGCGCCGCGTCCGACGGGGCGAACCGAGCCGAGCCGTGCCGTATTGTACTATACCGTGCCGGCGGCAGCGCGGGGCAGCGGCGTGCAGGATGCGGCGGCGGCACTGCCGGTAAGGAGCGGGGAGCAGCGGGGCCCGGAGCAGGGCGGCGGGGGAGCAGGGAAAGTTGCAGCAGTTGTTGCAGGGGCCGAGGCGGCTCTGCGCCCTCCCTGCAGCCGTGACCGGCGGGCGGCGGCACAGGGCTGCGCTAGCACCGGTGAGCGCCCGGCGGGGTCGAGACACACCCGACGCGGCCGGTGTACTGATGCAGCGGGACGGGCTCGGGGCACCTGCCTGGGCACGGGGAGCGAGGCAGGGGCGCGGCGGGCGGCTCAGAGGGGGAGCGAGCGGCTCCGCCAGCCCCCCTGGCAGGGGAGGCTCCCTTCTCATCCGGATGGATGTCACATCCACTCAGGGCTGATCCCGCCGAGACGGGAGGTGCCGGACAAAGGAGGCCGTGCTGGGGTGGCCGGGGAGGGAAGGGCAGGTTCAGCCCCAGCTTGGACGTGGGGAACGTCTCCTGCCCCGATGCTCCCTTGGGAAGGGGCCTCCTGTGTCCCATAGTCCCAGGGCCGGCAGGCACCCCTCCTCGGTCATCACTCCATCCCCAAAACTGCCCTGTGGCCCCAGAGTGCAGAGGCACCTCCTGGGGACCACCCTTCCCGGCAGACGGCCTGGCACCCACAGCCTGCTTGTCCCCATTCCTGCCATCGCCTCTGACAGTGGTACCGTGTCTAGAACACAAATACGGCCCGCTGAGTGAATTCAGCCCCCAGCCCTGCACCTCCTGCTTCCTTCCTATCCCCGTCCCGTTCTTCGCCCGTTCCCCTGGCATCCTCCCCCGGCTTCTGCGCGTTGTCCCCACGCAGCCCTGCCGTGGGCGCGCTCTTCCCCCGCAGCGTGAGCAGCTCCTGCTGTCTGCTGCCTTCACTCCCAGGCAAGTGCCTGCACCGGGATGAGCGTCCTCTGTTGCACCGGGTACAGCCCAAGGCAAGGGCTGGGAAAAATCCCTGGGCATCCCTTTAACTGCTGAGAAGAGGCAATCAGGAGGAGCAAGCTTCTTGTGAGTGTGAGATGTTTTATTGAACAAATGAAATCCCCCTACTGACATGCAGCTCTCAGCTATCACACTGCACCTCCCGAGTTTTTCTCTTTGAACGTGTGCCCTGAGCTGCCCTGGCAGCCTCCCTGTAAGCTTTCCTTTACAGGACTTCTCTGGCCTTCAGACAGTGAGATCAGTAAGCCTCCCTCCAGCCCACCAGTGCCATACAGCCCAACCCAACCCATTCATCACAGTGCTTTAAAGAGCATCAATTTGATTCACAATTTAAATCAGCAAGTAGGAAGCCTTAGCTCCATCACTGATTTTTTATCTCTGTTGCATTTTGTGCTTTTTACCTTTCATTACTAAAGAAAAGCTCTCTCTGCTGGGTGGTATAGCCATCCAGCTTCAGCGGGTCACAGGCACACATGGCCTTTGCTCTGAATTTGATAACTCTCCTCTGCTAACTAGGAGGACATGCTGTGCTTATCCCATTCATATCAGCAGTAACTTACATGTACTGAGATAGGCTGGGATTTTGTAGATTGGTTATGTTACAGTGAATGCCAAGTATTCTTAGTGATAACTTTTTTCCTTGGTATGTGTGTCAGTCTGCTTTGAGATAAAAAGTGGAACTTCATTAGAAATATATAAGCCCTGCATCTTTGTTATTTATCAGTTAACTTCAGCAACCTTGAATGTGAACACAACCATAACATGAGAAAAAAACCAAAACCAGTAACTGATATATTAAACAGAAGAGTATATTTTTGTGAGTGAGTTACAGATTGCTACTGCTCAGCAGGAGACAGATATTTTTTAGAAGTGTGATAGTGCAGATAGATGGGTGCCTGCCCCACAGGGCTATGTTATTAATAATTATGTCTCTGCATCACTAGAGCCTAAACACCATTGAAAAATCCAGCTCCCTGTCCTTCAGGAATTTAATCCTGCCTAGTTTGTGCATAGGAATGGAGAGAAGAAACCATGCTTTCCTCTGTTTGCAGCTGACATTTGGTTTCTCACTTTAAAATGGTGAGATCTAAGTGAGGGACTTGGTACCTTGGGATCTGTCAGAAGGCAAAAGCAGCCAAGGCAAAGTCCTGTCTGCACACCAGGAATTCAGAGAAACTCAGGGAAGGATGAGTATAAGTTTCAGCTCCCCTGGGAGAAACAGAACTGTCAGGAGCCCTGCCAGTGCCAGTGGGGGCTCCAGTTCCTGCCTTCCCCTGCAGCTACCCAGCCACTACCATGGAGTGGTTGGTCTTACCTCTGTATAGAGGGTACTTGGGCAGAGGCAGGCAGGCAGGTAAGCTGTGTGCAGGGCCATGTGCTCTATTCCCCCAGGGAAGGATATCATAACCACTCCTTTTTGGATCTGCAGGTGCCAACAGCTCTGTCTGTGCCACCAGTAGCAGCTGCAGCATGTGCTGGTGTGACACACTTTAAACCAAGGCTGACCTCCAAAGGCAGAGGCTCTTTGCCCATGCTGGTCATGTTAAACTCCTTGAGTAAGTGTAATTGGAGGGTGTCTCAGTGATCCAGTGTATCATCCTTTCCCCCTTATTGAAGTAATTTTAGTAGGCTGTTGGTAGTAAATATTCATCCTAAAGCAGGATGAATGAAACCCACTTTAAAGTGTGCAGTGTGCTCTCTTGCTGTGTCTGTATGCTGGTCTGTGGGGGAAGTGCCTGAACACCCTGGCACCCAGGGAAGAAAGCAAACACTTTGGGTGCCTGAGGATCGAGCAGAGGACTGCCACAGTGATTTTGATGTGATGTCCACAACGAACCTTGCCTGCTTCTTGCAGCAGGAGGTTTGAAGGGGATGTCTCACCTGGAGCATCTCTTTCTCCTGCCACGAGGGCAAGGCACCTTTCGCCTGTCCTCCCAGTGTGCCTGGCCTTTTTCTTGTGTCCTCCCTGCCCTAACCAGCTCTCCTCGCCGTTGTTTCAGGGCTGCCTGAGGATGCGTTGCCCCTCGACCCATCCATCATCTCAGGGGTGCTTGGAACCCACCTTGCTGTGCCCGTGCCACCCAGCAGGGCTCCGGACCTGACACTTCCCTGCCCTCCTCCATCGGGATGGCCCAGGCGGGGGGACCCGTCCGCTTCCACCCCGAGGAGGACTGCAGCACCTCTCCCCTCCCGTGCCCCCGCGGGGTGGACCGCAGGCCTTGGCTGGCGGGGGGCAGCCCAGAGGCCGGGAGGTGCAGCCCCCCGCGCTGCCTCACCCCCAACCTCAACGCCGGCCGCCTGCACCTGCTGCGCAAGGGCCTGGCCCCCGACACCCGCCGCTGCCCCCTCGGGCTCTACAACAGCACCGGCTCCCTGGCCCGCAGGCCGGCCGAGGCGGCTCCCTTCAGCAACGGGAGCTGTCCGGGCACGGGGCGCCTGACAGCCCCCTGCACCCCTCGGCGGGGCCGGCCCAGTCCGGGGGTCTCGTCCCTGGGCAGCCGCAGCCCGGCGGCGACAGCGGCCCTGGAGGGACATAGCTCCGTGGTCACCTTCCGCTTCATCGAGAAGGCCAGCGTGCAGACCCTGGGCGGCCTGCCGCCCCGCTGGGACAACGGGCCCCGCAGCCTCAGCCGCAGCCTCGAGCTCGGCAGGGACGCAGGATGCCCCCGGCCCCAGCCCCAGCCCCGGCCCCAGGAGCGGCTCTTGCACACGCTCAAGCTGGAGGCCTCCGTGTCCGACCCACTCCTGGCCGGGGGCAGGACCCCGGGGGGGGCATTTCCCTGTGGAAAGGAGCCCTGTGCCCTCAACGCTGACTGCCTCTGCCGCTCCCTCACCAACGGGCTGCCGGAGGACTTCCCTGCCTTCACCCGGAGCTCCCTGAAGCCAGAGCCCCAGCTCCAGGTAGGTGCTTGGGTGCTCTGCACTGGGTGCAGGCTGTGCCCGGGGTCTCTTGCCCACTTACTGCTCTTCCCTCTGCAGGGCAGTGCCTGGCCGTACCCCCGGCAGAGCTCAGCTCATGCCCAACGCATTGCCAGGGCAAAGTGGGAATTCTTCTATGGCTCCTTGGACACCCCAAAGACAGGTAAGAATTTGGGGGGGGAGGGAGTACCCTCAGCCAAACCAACCTCTCCTTTGCAAGTCTAAATTGCTGCCAGAACTCCACCTGGGGCTGCCCATCCCTCAGGGCTTGTTGGTGCCCATCAAGAGTCCCCCAAGATCAGCCAGTCTGTGTCCTCTTGGGGCTAGATCCTGCATGCACCAGCTTCCCCACAGAGTTCCCTGTGTCCATGCAGTGTTGTGCAAAGGGGGTAACAGAGTCTTGACCTCTGGCATTCCCCTGTTGCCTCTGCGGAAGGGCTTTGGGGTTCAGATGGGGGCTAAGAGCTGTCTGTGGGTGCACTAGCACTGGTAGCACCCTGCCTCTGCCACTTCCACTCTTCTTCCTTCTGGCTTCCCTTCTCCATTCCCCAGTGCCCATCGTATGTGTGTTGCTGCTCTTGGTATGTGTGATGCTGCAGGAGCAGCTCTCCAGTGCTCCTTGGAGCAGCTCCCCACAGCTCTGAGTGCTTGGGGCTACCTTGCAGGCTCCTCTGCCCCTGACTCTGCTCCTCTGGCTGAGCCCCCGCAGAAGCCCATCTCCCCGCTGCCTGCCAAGCCACCGGAGTTGGTACCTGAGCACAGCCTGAGCCACGTGGAAGTGGAGATAGAGATGTCTCCTACAGGCAGCCAGAAGCCTGGCTCCTGTGAGACTGGGATTATAAGGAGGACAGTGAAGTACTCTGAGACAGATCTGGACACTGTCCCGCTGAGGTGCTATCGTGAAACCAACATCGATGATATCCTGGCCGAGAAGGAGGAGGTGGATTCAGCGATTGAGAGCCAGAAGGACACTGAGAGCAACCCAAGCTTTGGGGGCACCCCAGGCAGGAGGAACAGCATTCCAGAGGAGCCCCTGGCCCCAGGCACTGACTGTCCAAAGGATGGGCTGCGGGACAAGGACCTGGACAAGGACGATGAGGTGTTTGAGGCAATGACGAAAGAGAACAGGGAAAGGTGAGGCTCCGTGTGTGAGGGCAAAAAGCTCCTCTCACCCTTTTTATGGTCCCCTGTGTGGTGAAACGGGTTCTGCCAAAAGCATCTGAGCCAAAAATCGCAGTGTCTCTATGCAAGTTGCACATGGGGTCAGATGGAGTCCTGGATCACCCCAATGGGGCTGTGGCTGGGACTGAGACTGGGAGGGGGCCCTCACTGCCCTATGGAAAGAGTAGGGCAGCACCAATAATCCAGCCCTGCGTGCTGTGCCATGGGGCCTGCTCCCCTGGGGTGAGTCCTGCAGCTCATGTCGCTCAGCTGAGCTGAGGCTTCCTGGAGTGGGTCCTGCCATGTTAACTGCATCCTGCCTTGGTTCTGCTGGGCATTGGGGTGATGGTGGCAGGCTGCCTGAGTCGAGGCTGTGTCCTGAAACTTCTGCATGGTGGCAAGCGCTGCCGGGCTACCCTTCCATCTGCGGACAGCTCTGCCTTGATGGTGAGAGGGGTCCCTTTTGCTTGGCCTCAGTAGGTATTTGCCATGTTTGAGAAAGAGTGGGGGATGTGTTGGGCTAGAAAAAGCCTCTTGTTGTCTTTTGTGTTGTCACTTGTGTGACAAAACATGCTGTGCTGAGGAGCTGCTGAAGGTGACATCAAGGTTCAGTTGTCCACCCATGGGCAGATAACACCATCTGAGCTGCTGTCCACCCTGCGCCAGGCATGGGAGATGAGAGATGGTGTTTTGGCCCAGCAGCACGAGACTCTGCCTGTGGAATGTCCTCTTGAGTAGTGGTTTGACCATGAGGAGTGACAGGCATCAGTCCACGTTTCCCAGGAGGCAACAGGAGGGGAAGGAGCTCCAGAGCCCTCTGCAGGACAGCTGCCTGGAGAGAAAGGCCATGGAAGCGGGTGGGAGGTGCCCCTGCAGACAGTGGCAGTCAGGGGCATTTCCTGTGTATTGGCAAAGAGTCATGGGTGAGATAATAAGCTCAGCATCAGCAGCAAGCGCTTTGCAGAGCTAGGGAGAGTCTGATAGAAGTTTTGAGTAAGGTGTAAAGTTGTTATAATTGCAAACAAGTTCTTCAAGAAACTGTAAAAATTGTCTTGCATCATGGTATTTTATTTCCATATATTTACTAGGTCAATACAAGCCCTGTGAGCTGTAAACCTCTCTGAGGCACCTTACTGTAGCTCCCTAGACAGCACTGAAAGCTTGGATGTATCCTTAAATGCATTTTTGCTCCTAAAGACAGTGCTTCAGGTATAATTACTGACATGTATATAGGAGCATCATGTTAATTTTGCATGGCTTCTTTGTAGACCAGTGGGTTTCTTGTTTTGCAGCCCCCTGAATATTCCCCAGGAAGGTGCAGACCCTGCAGACAGCATCTTGACAATCACAAGCCTCAAACCATGAGCTTCTTTAGTCCCTGCATCACAGCCTTGGGTTTTTGCTTACGCACTGTTTCTATGCCCTGCAGCTGCAGTCCCCCTCCCTGTTTACCAGTCACCAGTATTGATGCTTTCTACTTCAACCTTTCTGCTTTGCCTGCTCACAGAAGGGGTAACGCTGGTGTGATTAAGAAGCTCCCCAGAGCTGGCACCATTCTGGTGCTGCTGGAGCTGCTGTACCCTAGGCCTGGGAAAGACCAGTCCTACAGAATTACTGAAGCACCTTTGGATGCTAATTTGCAGCATGTAAAAATGTAAATCCCTTTGAAAATCTAGCCTTAAGGGTTTAGCACCCTCTGTGAGGGGGATTTTGGCTTGGTACTATCTTGTTCTCCTTCATATTCTGGCTAAAGGGCATCTTCACATTGATGAGTTACCCTCCCAAAATAAGAGCCTATGCAAACAGCTGAAAAATCTAACACGAAATCAAATGAGACATAGGAAGTGATGGAAGAAACAGTGTCTTCTTCCAGCAAATCCACTCCCTGAATATATTCAGAGTCAGATCTACCAACTCAAATCACTAGTCTAAGCCTTTACTGTCTTTATTCCCATTAGGCCCAGAAAGCCAAGACGTGTCAGTGAAAAGTGGGCTCAATTCCCTTCCTCCCCAAGCACCAGGAGATATGCTGGGTGAGCTGGAGGCAGGGTTGGTCCCACAACACGGGTGCCTTGGGCTGATAAGAGGGAAGAGACTTTGCTGGGGTGCCTGCTCCCCCGAGAGCAGCAGCTCCCTTTTCTCCCTGGAAATGGAGCAGCCTTAACTGGGAAAGCCATTGGATCTGCTACCTGGGGAGCCCTTCCAGAGCCTTTGTGCTTGCTGCTTTGCTGAAAATAGCTGCATGGCAAGCCTTTCTGGCGATTAAAGATGGTTACAGCCTCGGTTTCATCAAACACTTAAGCATGTGCTTAACCTGCCTCAGTAGTCACAAGCCTCTGGTGTGATCACATAGGCCTCTGTCCCAGAGCCCAGCATGGCCACAGAGCTGCAGCTTGGGGTGATACTTCAGTGTGACAGCGTGGATGTGGCAGCCTGGGGGGACCGCAGTGCCAGCGGTGGGTACCTGTGGCTGAGCACAGGTTGGAGTTAGGTCTAATAGCAGGCAGCCGCCAGGCTGGAGGAAGTGCGTGAAGAAGGCGGGGATGAGGGGTGCAAGGAACTGCTGAGGCTGGTCCATACAAGAGGAATAAAGTGAGGGGCTGTTGGGTGGTTCTGTGCAGCTTCACTTTCAAGCTGAGTTGGGATCCCCACACAGCGCCTACCGTGCCTGTTTAGGCAGGAGTGGGGCATGGCTGGGGCAGTGGCGAATCTGGAGTGTCAGAGGAGCATTTTGCAGAGAGTGAAAACCGCTTAGGGCTTGAGGAGAGAGATTCTCCTCTTTTCTCCCCCCGCTGAGGACTGCTGGGCTCTGCAGCACCAGGCGGGGAAAGCGGGCAGAACCCCTTCCCCTTCCTCAGCCATCGGGTGCCGCTGCGGAAGCCCAGTTGCTCAGACCCTCACGGTCGCTGCGGGCAGGCCTTTGCCTAAAGGCTGGCTTTGGTGATAACATGCAATGCAGCGGGGCTGTTGGCTCTCAAGATCTGCTTGGCCCTCTCCCAAGGAAGGCTCACCACCTTTCCTGCCCCAGCTCAAGGCTGGAAACCTATTTGCTTTCCTGCTGCCAGTCACCCTTGCACAGATGCTTGATTACAGTTTCTGCATCTCCTCCCCTCCTCTGCTCCTCCCACCTGTGTTTGCTGGCTCAGTGACGGTGCAGTGACCCTTTCTGGGGGGCTGGAGCCGGTGTAGGGAGGGATGAGCAGTGTAGCAGCAGCTGATGAAGAAGCATCTAGATCCCAGCAGGAGTGGTGTGTGCCGGCAGCACTGCACCCGGTGCTGCTGTGACTAGATTCTTCTGGACCTGAATGGTTTTGCACTTGGTATTTTGAGGTGGAGAAATTGCTTTGAGAGCTATGATGATGTGGACAAAACCGGCTTTGGGTTTTTTTTCTGTGTCTTCAGGCAATAAACACAAGAATAAGCCCAGCTCCCTGTCCTGGAAACAAGGCCCCTTCTGTCTGCTGGCGTTGTCTTCCCCATTGCCCTCCTTATGAATCTGAGGCAGAAAACAAAGTCAGCAGAGGGTAGCATGGTTTAGTAGCACACAGCTGGGTGGTAAGGACAGTGAATGCATATTTGCATCTGTAAAGCTCATTTTCAGATGTTAAAGAGGTCTCTTCTGCCTTGTCCTTGCCAGAAAGGTGGGAATGGTAAGAGCATCACTGCTGTGCAGCCATAATATGCTGGTGGATGGGTTAGAGCAGCCTCCATCTTTCCTTGCTTACCTGTGCCTGGCTTTGCTGTGCTCCCTTGAAGCCCACTGGCACTCTGGGGGACCTAAGCTGCCAGCTCTTGTCCTGCTGAAGTAATCAGGGTGAGATTTTTGAGCAGTATGTGTAGCATAATGAATGAAAACCATTTGGTGCTTGTAACAGCAATGCCTTTTCTGAGCCTTCTGTACAAAGCTGTTTGTTCATAACAAACATTATGACAAGGTGGAGCAGTTCTTCTCCTTTCATCAGAGGAGAGAGTGGCATAACAAGTGCTTTTCTGCTGCTTTAATAAAATGGTAGCGGCTTATGAGCAAAGTAGGCTTTTAGGGCTGTGTTTATTATGCTTGTACAGCTGAAGCATTGACGTTCCCTGGGCTGGAAATGTCCCGGTTGTCACGTGCTCTGATGGAAGGGCAGGCTGCACTTCACCTCATTTACAGGACAAAACACTCAGGGCTCCAGGGTTAAGAAACTCCTGTGTTGGGCTGGACCCAGACGTTTGTGAAACAGGCTGGGCCTCCCTGCAGAGCTGATCCCCGACAAGATGATGAGCCAGGACCAAGCCTGGCATCTAGGACATGGGCTGGCTTAGGTCCCTGAGCCCAGAGGTGGGTGTAAGGCTCCCTCTGTTCTGTCTGGGGAAGCCTGGGGCTCAGCATTACCTTGTGCCAGGTCCCAAATATCTCCTGGGACCGGCCAGCAAACCTTGCAGGTAGATGCTGGTCATGGTCTGAGCATGGCACTCACTGATTGCAGTGCTCACCAACCACAGTGCTGTGTTCATGGAGGAAGGTGTCACGCTGTCTGAGCACCTTTTGGAGAAACCTGATGGGTGCTGGGAGCTCTGAAGGCTTGTGGAAAACACAGCCACTTCTAGATTTGTTTGGAAATGGGGCTGAACCACATCCTGCTTCTGGTTCTTGAGCCCTTTATTGGATCTAAGCTCAAGTCAAATGTCTGGGAGAAGTAGCCATCTCATAAGCTTCTTATGAGGATGAGCCACTAAGGGAACAAAAGTCTGTGGCACATTAAAGGAGAAGCATGTGTCTGGAAAGACGCCAGCCCAGTCCTTCTTCCCATGATGTCTTGGGCAGGCAAAGGCGTCTCCTTGGAGGTCAGTGGATGTTCAGAGGAGATTTCTGCCCTCCCCAGTTTCCTTCTGGAACAGCACATGGGCTTTTGTTTTGAGCTTTGATCCCTCGCTCCTCAGTGACCAGTTCTTCTCACTTTCTTTCCCTCTAGGATCGTGGACCGGGACACACAGGGTATGCTCAAGTCTCCAGTGCCCTTCCTCCTGGGGCACAGCCTCTCCAAGGATGGCATGGACTCTTTCAGCAAGCATTTTGAGAGCATCATGGAGTCCCATCGAGCCAAAGGCACATCTTACACCAGCCTGGACTCCATTGACATCCTCTCCTCCCCAGCCCGCACCCATGGGACCTTTTTCACTTTTGACCTCCCAGCCGTCACCCCAGAAATACAGGGACAGATCAAAAACAGCGCCAAGCTGATTGAGGAGAACTTTGCTCCGCTGGCTCACTTGGAGCCAGACTCTGGGACAAGTTCAGCTACAGATGCCCCCTGGACAGAGAGGGAGGAGGAGCGGGGGAGACGAAGCAAAGGTGCTCGGCACAGCCCTTGCCGCTCAGAGGACAGCTTTGATACTCCCTTGGCCTCCAACATGAGGTGAGTGACCAAAGTTGCTTGCTGTCCAGCTGGGCCACCAAAACTTCGTGTGGAGTCTAATGCTGTATGGAGTGCTTTGCAGCCAAGAGCCTAACCTGTGCTGCAGGGGAAGAGGTGAAGGGTCAGGAGCAGATTTTCTGTGAAGCTGCTGATAAGGCCAGTGATCACCACAGTGTTGTGGTAGGCACATTGGTGGGAGTACATCTCCTTTTTGATCTTGGCCAGCTTTGTTGGTGCTGGAGGGCTGTAAGGTTTCCTCCAGCCTAGCAAGCAGGGAGTCACAGGAGTTTAATCCCATGGTGGTTCCCATTGCAGGACAATCCAGTATCCATGGTGGCTGTGAGGAGAGGCCAGTCACAAGTTGAGTAGTGGTAGAATTTCTACAGGCTTTCCCTTGGGAAGCCAAAACTTCCTGATACTGCTGCACTCCTCACCATCTGAGTAGCACCCTCCTGTTTCTTGAGGGCAAGAGTCCCATGGTCTTCTACATATTGTCCTGGCCTCCTGAACCTCCTCAGGCTTGTGTGTGTTGGGAGATAGAGAGCAGAGATTACCATGGCCCACCCTGTACCTTGCTCCAAGCCTGCCTGCTCCTGGACTCAGGATGGCTGCCCTATGCTGGGTAAAATCTCTTGTGGATCTCTGAGCTGGGGGACCTCAGCCCCACCACTTCCAACCTATCTCTGTGTGAGACCATGTCCAGACTGAGACACTACCTTCCTGCAACCCTACACCTACCAGCAAGGTCTTGGGCTGTAGCACTTTTGATAGGGCAGGTTGGCAGGCTTCATCTTCTCCTTTTTCCAAGGTACACTCATCTGGAGTGTGGTCAGGTTCAGTCTGGATGTCAGGTCTTGTCCAGTGGTTCAGCTGCAGAACTGGTGACTCTTGGAGGACTCGATGTCTCAGTCATGCCAGAGGTGACCTTCTTGTTTACGTTGCCTTCCTGCAAGGTCTCTCAGCCCAGTGGCCTTCTGTGCAGTGCCAGAGCCTCCTGAATCCCTCATCTGCTTTCTAGGCTTTGGTCTTTTCCACACCAAACTTCTTTGGGTTAGGTCTTTTCCACAACAAACTGATGTCACTTGTGGTCACAACCAGCACCATCCTCATAGACTCATCTTTGGGTGGCCAGGTGGAGATCTGAGCAATGTGTCCTCTCTGATGTCTGCAGTCCAGAGAGGAGAGTGGGGTATCACACATGCTTGTGGTCCCTGGATCACTCAAAAAACATTTTGGGGCAGAGGTTTGCTGGGTTAGGCCTTCCCTTTCTTGGGTACACAGGAGCCAGGGACATGGTGGCACAGAGGCCAGGCAAGGTTTGTGCTGTAAAAAGAGTGATGTCTGAGAGGCATGAAGCAGCGAAGGGTGGCAGTATCCAGCCATGATCAGCGCTCTCTGCAGTAGGAATTGTCTTTCTATTGCTTTGACAAGGCAAGGGACCAAACCAGAGCATCCTGGAGAAACCAAGAGGATAGTATCTGACTTATCATCCACAGTATACACAGTGATACCAAAGCAATACCACAGCCACACCACTGCAGGGATATGGGAGGCATGAGGGTGCAGAGACACAGCAACATGGCATCGTAACAGAGGTTTTTCCCCACTGGTTTATAGCCGGTGGAGCGCAGAGTGTGCTGGCAGCACACAGAGAGCGTGGCTGCTGCAGGTTTCAGAGCAGTGCTGGGCTGTGGCACAGGCTATGGAGGCATGTTGTGTCTTCTCCCAAATTGCCCTCCATCTTTGCTGCCACCTTTGCTGAGCCTATTCTCTTCCAGCCCTCACAAGCATGAGTACCTCTTACCTGTCCCTCTGGTGGCAGGGGAGCACAGGGGAAACCCAGCCGCAGCCCTCACTGCACTCCCAAGTAGTTTGAGGAAGAATCATAGAATAGGTTGGAAGTGACCTCAAGGATCATCTGATGCAACCTTTCTAGGCAAAGTGTGACCTAAACAAGATGTCCCAGCACCCTGTTCAGCCAGATCTTGAAAGTGTCTAACGCTGGGGAGTCCACCACCTCCCTGGGTAGATGGTTCCAATAGCAGATTGTTCTCACTGTGAAAAATTTGCCTCTAGTCTACAGGAGTAACCTGTGCTCATCACCCCTCATCTTTTCTATGTGACTCCTTGTAAAAGGAGAATATCCACCTTCTGTGTAGCACCCTTTAAATACAGGAACATGGTGATGAAGGCCCCCCTAAGCCTTCTTTTCTCTAGGCTGAACAAATTCAGTTCTCTCATCCTTTCCTCATAGGGTAGACTTCCCAGGCATTTGATCATCTTTGTGTCCCTTCTCTGGACCCTCTCTAGCCCTGTCCACATCTTTTTGTATAGCAGGAACCAAAACTGAACTCAGTATCCCAGGTATGAATTCCGTGGCTGATTACTTAAAGGTTCTCTTGAACTGGAACTGGAACCACTGGCTTCAGGTGCCTGGCAGGGTTGATTTGCTCAAGAAGGGAGTATCTTTGTGATGCTCCCACAAAGGGGTATTTAATGGAAATTGCTGGGGAAAGGAGCTAAGGAAACTGCAGCCATTGTAATAGAACATCATCTGTGTCAGTGGGGCCAGAGCTGGGCATTCACCGCTGCCCATGGTCACAGGCAGTACAGACTGATGGCCACAAGCTCAGATGGACTGGGGACCCGAGGCAGAGGGGATCTGCAGTAGAGGCTGTGCAAGGCTTTGGCAAAGGGGTGACTGGTGATGAACACTAGGCTTGTGCGTGCTGCCCTGTGGCTGTCCTCTTTGTGTCTGCCAAACCTGTGGCATGAATTGTTGCAGTGGTTGGGGTTGGATCTGGCTGGGGATGGCCTTGCAGCCTGTAACTTTCTGCCTCTCTTGGTGGTGATGGCCCCTGCATTGCAGGGGAGATGTGGTGTCCCCCGCGGCCGGCGGCCTTGGTTCATGCAGCCTCAGCTTACATCAAGGTTCTGGTGTCTCTTGGCACACAATAGTCTGAGACCACGCTTTTATCTTGACCTTGTACACGGGGAATGTGTCTAAGTGCGGACCCAGTGAGGCTGCCCTGGGCGCTGGGATGCCAGTGCCTCCTCTGGTAGCCTTGGTTGAAAGGGAGGGAGCAGTGGCTGAACAACGATCATCCCACTGTGGGACTCCCTCCCTGTTCCTCCGCAGCAGGACACCCCACGGCAGTCCCAGCGTGGGGCAGAGGCTCTGTGAGTAGGTTATCACCCATATGGGGGAGGTGAAGGTGTGTGGATGCCTGCTCTCGCTGGACAGAGGACTGCACTTAGAGCAGCCTGTCTTTGGGGTGGGATGGTGACCCACGGGGGGGGGGGGGGGGGGGGGAAGGGGGGGCAGAGCCCTGCAGGGCTGGGGAATCCCTCCGGTGCTGGTGAGATGGTGGGGTGGGAGCTGGGGCAGCCCTCGGAACTGCAGGGCTGTCACTCCTGCGGTGGCAGACAGGCTTTCGCAACTGCAGGTCCAAATCGCCAGCCGTAGCCACGCTGCTGGTGCAAAGCGGGCACCCAGAGTGCGCCCTCCCTTGCCGCAGTCCCGCACAGCCTGTGGGCCGTCAGCCCCAGCGGGATGCAAATGGGAAAACTGCACCTCCCTGGGGGTGCGAGCCCCCTGGTCCGGCCGCCCGTTTCCCTGGCCCATCCCGCTCCTCCAGAGCCAGCCGTGCCGGTTCCTGAGGGTGCCGGCGGAGGGAGGGGACGGAATCGGGGGCATCGCCTGAGGTGGGGCGGGAAGAAGGGCAGGAGGAGAAGCGGCAGCAAAAGGGGGGGAAGGGGGAAGGTTTCAAACAGCCTGGTGAAAAGGGCCCCCTATCACGGTGAGGGGCGGCACGCCCGCAGCCTCGCTAGAGGGAAAGCTCCGCGCTGGCGCTGCGGCGTGGGGAGCACAGGGAGCCCCGGGCGGAGAATGCGCCGGGAGACAGATCCTCCATCCCGACAGACCGCGGCTGCCGGCGGCTCCTTGAGCGCCGATCCCCCGCCAAGAATCTCTGCTGTGTTTCTTTATAAGGTCCTTTTTGTTACTGCAGCAGCCGCTGAGCCGGTGCCCCTCCCCTTCCCGAGGCCAGCGCAGGTCTGTCAGCTGGCCCGAGCTCCCAGTTGGCACTGGGGAAACTGGTGAGATGATGCCTTTGAGAGCTGTGCCCAGTCTGGGGGCCCGTCGGGTGTATTCGGGGTGTGATGTGGGAGGCTGGGAGTGAGGGTAAGCAGAGGAAGGAGGGCAATAAGGAAGGGGAAGGAGGAGCAGGGAGGGATGTGGTGGGAGCACAGGATGGGGATAGGGCTGGGGCAGAGGATGAGGGTTCCCCACAAGCATTGGCATGGCAAAAAATGGGGAATTTTACCCCAAGCATTTATTTTCATGTCAAGCTCTGAAGGGCAACAGGAGCTGGGAAAGAGGAAGCATCGGCTGAAGCATGGGGCAGCAGACGAGGTCCCAGGTCTGGCAGGGCTGCCTCCAGAAGCACATCCCATCCCTGCGGGACACAGCCCCTCATCTCAGGCATTAGTTCCAGCCCCTGGGTCAGACTTAGAGCCCCTTGGCTAGGGTTTTGCTCAAGGGTCTGAGAGACTCAGGTTTCCCTGTGCTGACCCCATGGCATCTGTGTCTCTGAAGGAGAAGACAGCTGTCTACCCAGCAGGTGAGTAACCAGATTTTAAGGGTCTCCGCTGGCTCCAGAATTTGTTTGCTAGGAATGCATATTCACCTCTGTCCTCTGCAGGAGCAGTTGTGACCCCCACAAGGGACTGGAGGGAAGGGGTGATGGAGGACAGGCAGGCATCTCCAGAGAGGGCTGGTGCTGCAGGGAAGGCTCTGGAAGTCTGCGGAGAAAGAGGACTGAAGAGGGGCACAACTGCCCAAAGTTAGGTCCTACCTGGACCTGGCAGCAGGAACGCTGGAGCGTGCTGCTGTGGCTGCATGACTTTAGGACCAAAAAGAGCTGCCAGAAAGCAGGACCAGCCCTGCCTGTGCTTGGAAGCCAGCCTGGCTGACTTTCAAGTGTCCTCTCAGCCCTAACTTCAATCCTGCAAGGAATGAACCAGCCCAGATCTCGTCTGTCATAAATCACAGTCACTCCGTTGAGACCGATGGAGGGAGCTGCGTTTATTTAGCTCAGCCAAAGATCCGGTCTGGTACATTCTTAGCAGCAACATTAGGCAGGCTGTGCTTGCTTGGCAGAGGCATTGGGCACCTAGCCATGCATGTGGGGCACTGGGAATTGAGGGCAGAGTGCTGCTCTGCCCCATGCATGTGTCCCTCACAGACTTGGACAAGGCTCTCTGTGCTGTCCCTTTGTGGTGCAGGATGCAAACCAGCCTCCTATGGGGAGCAAGCAGCATGTGGATTGTGGTTGGAGGTTGTGAGTTTCCTGCAGCAGGTATCTCACCTGGAAATGTGTCAGGCAGGACCTGGACAACACAGGAGCTTAGCTGAGCACCCCCAGCTGAAACCAATGGCCACCCTGCCCAGGCTGTCCCCAGGGGCATCTCTCCTTCCCCACTCCTGGGGAGCAGGGTGTTGGTGCAGGAAGGATCCCACTATACAGATACCATATGGGAAGGATCCTACCATGCAGATATATCCCTGCTGGCAACCAGAAGCTGAAGGTCAGCCCCCTAGGGAAGGCTTTACTGAGCTAGTTCCTTGTTGCTGCCCCACATCCAGGAGGAAAGATTTACTCTTGGTTGCTAGCAGCCATGGAGAGAACATGGTGCTGAGTGAGCCTGATTTGTGTTGGCAGGGGGGAGAGGAAGTCAAGGCTCCTGCAGTGACATGCTGCATTGCAGCCAGGGAAGGAAGGTGCTGCGGTCTCTCCTGCTGGGCTCCAGGCACTCAGCCAGTGGAGGAATATTGGGGTGAGACAAGAATCTGTCTCCAAGGAAGGAACATTTGGCCAAGAAGGAACATTTGGGCCCTGGGAAAGGACTGTCTGTGGTGTGGTGGCCATGAGCAGGACCACGGTCTTGCAGCAGTTCCCCAGGGCTGGGAGCACATGTTCCTTGTGCTGAGCTGGGGTGGGAGGTGGTCAGTGAAGAGCCTCTGCCCTGGGGCAAGCCCTGAGCTGGGTCATGTCCCTTCCTTGATGGAAGAGACCCCAGAATCACCTCACTGCTGCCAACACATGGGCTGGGACCTTGAGCTCCCAAACAAACACCTCTGAGGTTGCAGGGGACCAGTGCTCCTGCTGACATGGAGCGTGGCAATGGCTGTCCTAGGCGGGAAGCACAGGGAGGAATGAGCTGGTGCTGGGTCTGCTAGGGGATGACTCATCTCAGGCATGCTGAGGATACTCACACAATACCAAATCTGATCTTTATTTCTTAAGTGTTGGCCACTTCTTGAGTTGAAAATGTATCTAATGTAAAAAGTATTGTCTCAGTGTTTCTTCAAGCCAAACTGAAACGTCACTTTAGAAAGTTCACTAAAAAAAACCCACCCTGAGACATTAGCTCATTGGCAAGAAAATTAACATCACCTCAGTTGCCTTATACAGGGACACATCTCCTTGCTCTGTTCCCCATTTGCTTGAGGATTGGGCTCTTGGTTTTCTCTCCTTAAGTTCCACGTTCTCTGAGCCAGCTGGGGCTTTGAGGGGTGACAGGTGGGTGCCACGAATGGGGGACTTCCAGCCTACTGAAGCAGGGGATTGGCTTGAGTCTTGGAAGAAAACCCATTTCATGGCATGGCTGGACAGTGCCTCATCCTGAGAGCAAGGTTATGCTTTGCTGATGTAAACCCCCAAATCAGTATGGGGACTTGGTGAGGGAGGGAACAGCAGATCCTGCTAGCAAAGCTGCTTTGAGCCCAGGCTGTGATCTCTGCATGCCCATTGCAAGAAGCAAGGCAAGAACTGCAACCACAGGTTGGGAGCCTGCAAGGAGGTACAAATGTTTAAGGACAAGAGAGGTTTTGTAAATGGCCTATGCCTGGATGCTCAGCAGTAGGTAGGAAAGCTGAGGACCACAGATTGGGAAGAGAGGTCATGGCAGGAGGGCCAGAGCTCTGTTTGCCCCATGAGGCTCCAGGGGCCAGCCAAATGAAGTAGGACAGGCAAGGTCTAGTTGGGAGATTTTGGTGATGGTTGAGAAGAATGAAAAGGTGTTCAGAGGGTGACTGAGCAGCAGCTTGCTCTGGAGATGCAATCAGAGGATGAGGAGTGGCGGAGCTGTGGCTTTGAGTTCTGTAGCTCAGCCTGCAGCTGGAAAAGCAGCCTTGGAGCTGCTGTGACAGCAGATAGAACTTAGTGAAAAATACAGTAAACTCAACGTATGGCTGGCAGGGGCTGGTTGCAGGAATGGATTCGTCTCTGCTGCTGGGAAGCAAAGAGCCTGTGAGTCCTGTCTTTGGCTGAGAGCACAGTGGCTGCAGCTGCTCAAGAAGCCTGATGGTGCTGAGGGGTATGCCCAGTACTAGCCCCTGGGGTGGCTTTGGCACTGACAGTGCAGGCACATCTGGGAACAGCTGGAGGGCCGTGGGCACCAGGTTCCACACCAGCAGCACCTTTGAATGTGGGCACCCTGTTTTGGGAGGAGGAGAGGTTTTAGGCAGGCGGGAGGGATGCCTGCAGTTTAGGGTGTGCTGGTGATGCGGATGGTGATGCTGGAAGTGCCTGCCCACCACAGTTCCTCAGAGCAGGTGGACTCAGAGCCGGTTTGCTCCTAGTGACCTTGTGGCCAGTCTCGTAGCTGCTCCCACCGGGGTGGCATGGGGTGATGGACAGGCTCTTGGAGAGGGCTGGGGCTAAGTGGGCAAGCATCTGCCTGGGGAACCCAGCCAGGTGTTACCACTATCACTGCCTGGCACTGCCAAGCTCAGCAGTGGTCCAAGCCAAGTACATCTCCCCGGGGATTCGCACAGTGTCAGAGCTGCTTTCACCAGGGAGGTGTCCATCCCCTGGGTTTGAGCACAGAGCAGCATCCCTACTGGATGTGCCAGGAGTGTGGGAGGAAGGTGCCCAAGAGCCCCCTGGGGAAGGGGGCAGCCTGTCAGTGCTGTGTGGCTCCCCGGGAAGAGCAGTGCTGAGCAGCAAGGAGGCTCTGTCTCTGTGCAAGAAGTGGAGCCTCAAGGCACTGGCCTGGGTAACTGGCTCAGGAGAGCAGGCCTCTTAAAAGTCAATTAGAGACTTAAAAATAAATGGGACTGGAACATTGCGAGGGCTGCCAGAAGATTTGGGCGAGGTCAGAGTTACTTTATGTTCGTTGTTGATTAGATTCAACCAGCTTCTTGGTTGGGATAGCTTCGGTGGCGCTGAGTCAGACTGCTTTGGGGGCTAAGCCAAGAGCGTCTCCTGATGTGGCCATTTAAGGCATGGTGGGCTGAGAGCTGATGGGCAGTCTGAAGAAGACAGTACACCCCTCTGTGAGCTGGGAGGCCGGGGGGAGGGGGGGGGTATGCTTCGTCTTGGTCTTCTCTGCCTCAGCTTTCCCTTCTCTGAAGTGCTTTGAAGTTAGAGGGTGGGAAGAGGCAAGTGAAGGAATTATTGTTGCCTTTATCTCGGGTAGAAACTGCGCTCAAGAGCAGCACAAGATGTTTGTGCAGGTAAAAAACTGAGTGTGGATGTGTATGGCAGCATGTGATGCGCACAAGTTAGTGCTCCAAGTCTTCACTACGGCTGAGCTTGGCAGAGCCTGAGCCCACACATGCAGCTTCCCAGGCTCAGGGTGGGGGACTTTGGAGCGGTTGTGCTGTCACTCCACTTGCAGTTTGGATGTGGTCCTGTCATCAGTCACTTGAACTGTCCTGTCACCCCACCTCTTCTGCAGCCACATCCTCAAACCTGCCCTTAGTTCCCAGAACTGACCTGGGGGTGTCTCTAACCAGTGTCTCACCGTGGGCCCCAGCACAGAGTAGCTGCTGGGGGTGAGGAACCTGCATTTCCTGAGAAGCTGGACAAGGAGAGGGTCTGCAGAGAGGCTAACATGGAGTGTCCCTTCCCATTGCAGTGACCACCCCCTGAACCAGCTGGCTTTGGACTCAGACTCAGAAATGGACAGCATGGAGCAGCTGGCCCTGGGCAGCACAGACACCCTCTCCAATGGGCACAAGGCTGATCTGGAGGCTGCCAAACGCCTGGCAAAGAGGCTGTACAACCTGGATGGCTTTAAAAAAGCAGATGTGGCCCGCCACTTGGGGAAGAAGTACGTGTGGGTATTCACAGGAAATGATCCATTCTGCACCCACAGCTGCTGCCCTTGTGGTGCACTGGGCTGGCAGGACCACAAAGCCCACTCTGCACAGGTGCTGGGGCAGGGGGATGGTTAGCTGACCTCTTGTGAGCCCTTCCGGGTCTAGCTTCTCCAGTTTCTTTTACATGCCCAGTATTCCAATTGGATCTGTGGGTGACTTCTCTGCATTTCATGGAAGTCTGAGGTGTCTGTGTCCTCAGCATGCTTTCCACAACCCTTGTTGTTTCCACAACCCAGCCTCCTAGAATCCACCCACTGTGTGCCTTTGGTTGTCCCCACATTCTGGTTGATCTCACTCTCACCTTCCTCTTTTCTATTTCAGCAATGAGTTCAGCAGGATGGTAGCAGGGGAATATCTGAAGTTCTTCGTGTTCACGGGGATGAGCCTGGACCAGGCCCTCAGGTCAGAGCTGAGTGCACGTGTGCATGTGTGGTGGCCACCCAAGTGGGTCCCAGCAGACCATGCCCTCTGCAGCTCTGCACCCATGCAGAGATCTGCAGGAGCAGGCAGACCCCATGGCTCCCACGTGGAGATCCTCTTACTTCTTAAATAGGGGAGGGTGATTCCCAAAGTGGTCTCTCAGCCACACAACCAAGAAAACATCCCTGGTCTTAATTCAGTAGTTAGTGCGGTAGGGTGACAGGCAGTGTCATCTAGGCCTGGCTTTCCAGGCCTTGATCCTGGACCTTCCTGATGTAACTCCCCTTTCCCAGTGTAGTGCCAGTGTAGACCTACAGTCTGACTATAGGTCTTTGCAGGGTATGGTGCTGTGGGCTTGAGGGGAGTCCTGCGGGATGTACATAGGTAGGACTTCATCCAGTACACATGGGGGTTTGCAAACCAGAAAGCACAGCTCCACTCTTGCACATGGTGGGTTGGAGAAGCTGCTGGTGGGTTTCATGTGTCACGAACACTGCTGCTGCTTCTTCAGGTCCTTTCTAAAGGAGCTGGCCTTGATGGGAGAAACACAAGAGCGAGAGCGAGTGCTGGCTCATTTTTCCCAGCGCTATTATGAGTGCAATCCCAATGCCATCTCTTCAGAGGGTAAGAAACTGCATGTCTCTGTGTGTGTTTCAAGTGAGCTCATGCATTCATCAACTTGGTGAATGTGCTCCAACTGAAACCAGAGAGCAGGCTGACAGCCTATACTGACACCTTATGAAACATCCCTGGTTGGGAAATGTCATTTACCTCAAATGACAGATGCTTTCGATTATTAAAAGTTAAGCAACAAACAAACCCCAAACCTGTTCCTTTAGGATCATGCATAATTAGGGCTCAACCCATCCTTAATTCTGACCTTGAACAGATTAGCACAAGAGGCAAGAGAAGGCCCTCCTCACCAAATAGACCCCAGCTCTCACACCCTCGGCTCAGGCAGTGGCCAGGTGAGAAAACTCAGGTGCCTGGCACTCAGGGTGGCACAGACACCCACTTTGTGCTGTTTCACGTCCTTGCGCCTCTCCTGTGTGTGTTCATGTGCTTTGCTGTGGGCTGGATCTGGGGCAGGTGAGGTTTGGGCTGCCTGGCTTGGCAGGGGGCTGTGCCGGTCCCACCTTGCCATGCTAGGAGCTCTGCAGGAGTAGCTGCAGCATTGCTGACTGGCTGAAGGGGCTGCAGGCTTGGAAGGGAGTTTGTACGCTCAGGTTTGGGACCAGCTTTAAATCAGTGATCTCCTACCTACTCACCCATGTGCTGCCACCACCACACTGACTGCTGAGTGTTCGGGGTGGGAGGAGGGGGCTCAGGGCTTTCCTGGGGGCTCAGAGCCCCCATGCCCTGTCTGAGATGCTGAGGGGCTAGAGCACCAGCTTCAGGTGCTGAGCTGTTCTAATTCCTGTCCTGTGCTTGTGCTGCAGATGGAGCCCACACCCTCACCTGCGCCCTGATGCTACTCAACACAGATCTGCATGGACATGTAAGTTCCCACTGCCAGAAGCCCTATCTGTCCCTACAGCCACTGCCCTGAACCATAGGTGCTGCAGGAAGAGTGAGGACTTGCAAAGACAGAGCCACATGAGCAGGAGACATGGGACCCTGGGCCTATGAGGATTGGTCACCTTTTACATATCTGGGGAGGAGAGTGAGGTTGAATGAGAGGAGGGGCTGATGATGGAGGGATGGGGCTTTGGAGGAGATGCATTGAGCTGGAAGATGTGGAGGTTGGTTGAGGACAGAAGAGTAAAGTGGACAGGGAGAGAAAGCGGGAGTGAGACTCCAAAGCCGGTTGCCATCGTGAGCAGGTAGCACCCAAATTAGAAAAAGGCTATTTAAAACTCCCTGAGCAGAGGCAAAGCCAGCAGCTTCCCCACACCTGCAAGCAGCCTCCCTGACACCTGGCTGGGCCCTCACCCCGCTGTAAAGATTGGGGTCTGTTCCTGGGCTGTGGGACCTCTTCCAGCCAGCACTGGCCCCTGGCCCAAAGGTAACCCCAATGTTTCTCTCCCCGTGGCTCCCCCAGAATATTGGAAAGAGGATGTCCTGCTCTGACTTCATTGGCAACTTGGAGGGACTCAATGGAGGCACTGACTTCCCCAGGGAGCTGCTCAAGGTAAATTCAGTCTCTCTCTCTGGCCAGACAAGCAGCAGGAGCAAAAGTGAGAGCTTTGGGCCGGATCATGTGGATGGTTACCTGGGGTGCAAATGAATGTGTTCATACTTGTACAGGAATGGTGGTGGTCCCTTGGCCTGCAGTTTTCTTCCTGTCTGGCTGAGGAGAACATGGGCTGTCCCATTTCCCCAGGAGGATGCTGGAGCTCCAGCTGGAGTCCTGATTCCCTCACTGACCTTGTTGTGCCTGCATCACAGGCAAGGGGGCATATGCTAGGGGCAGCTCCCTAGGGTTGGTTTCCCCAGGTGCAGCAAGCATCTTTGTGGTGTTGACCCCGTGGTACTCAGCCTTTATTGTCTCTCTGGAGCCCTGGAGCCCAAAGCTATGGCCAGGCCCTGGGACTGGAACCATCTCTGGTGGCAGAGGGAATGTGTTTGGTGATAAGGGCAAGGCATGGCGATGGGGTGGGTGGGTTAGTGCTTAAAGCCCTGAAGTTGGGAACTCGCCACACTGGTGTGAATGAGGGATTCCTGCCTTCTCCCTCCCTGGCCCAGTTCCTTGTGGCACTTGGCCAGGGAGTGCAGGCAACATTCAGCAAGCACCTCCAGCCTTAGACTGCTGTGCTTCTCTGCATAGCCCATCCTCGAGAGGGTTTTCTGAGCTGCTGTCTCTCCATCTCAGGCCCTGGGAACAGGCATAGCTCCCATGGGATCTGCTGGGCAGAAACCACTGCTGCTGGTGAAGCGCTACAGTTGGCAAATTACTCATGATGTGGAAGATGGGTTCCCACAGGGTGCCGGAGCCACGGCAGGGGAGAGAGTTGATGGAAAAATAGCAACAGAGGGTGACAAGCTGAGCTCCCTGTGTGGGTCTATTCCTGGTTGCGTTGCTTGCCCCATCATTATGGGGTTACCAGCAGCTCTCAATAGGGCTGTCCTCCCTCTCAGCCCACGCTTTGCCAGTAAAGAGAGATACTCAGGGAAAAAAAATCCTCTAATTTTAAACCCCACTCCAGAAACAGCTTTAAGCACACAAAATGGAATAGAAACATCCAAAATGAGGACCCTGAACCCCTGCCCTCTAATGCTGCTGTGCTCTGGATTATCCAAACTCTTCAGACTCCTCGGCATGCCCCCTTTGCAGCCCCCAGCATGACATGGTAGAGTATTTGCACTTCAGGTACTACCCTGTCCCTGTTAAACTTCACCCCCCAAAGTACCAGCTGTTTAAAGATGTGAGTTCAAATTATCCCATCAGATCCCAGCCAGTGGGAGATAGGCTGGTGAGGAAGTGCCATGAAGCTACAGGCTTTTCCCTCATGGGTAGAGGTAAAGACCTTTGCTGTGTGTAAGGGAGTGGGGGAGGCTGCAGCGCTGCATCACAGCCCCGCACAGCTGTGCCCGCAGCCCAGCAGCCGGGAGGTTGCTCTACTAAAAACGGCCTGTTCCCTCTGCAGCTGCGGCGCTTCCCACCGCTGCTTTTCAGCCGCCTCTGTATGGGAGCTGTGCTGGGGAGGGGGGCGAGAGGCAACGTGAGGAACCGTGTGTGGAGCAGGCTGAGCTCCTCACCTGAAGCATCACTATGCTTTAGGGAGCCCCTGCCCGTGCAAGGAGGAGCAGGTTCCTGGGGTGGGTGAGATGGGGAAAGCGCTGTTGGCCTGTGCTGGGGAAGGGACTGGCAAGGAACCGTGCCTGATGGGGCTGTGCCTCTCCTGGGCAGCGTTTGGCCCTTGACCAGGCTCAGCCAGAGGAGACCCTCTCTTCTTTCTGCCTTCTGCTTTCAGCTGCTTGGTGCATTGGTCCTTGCCCAGGCTCAGGGGACAAAGAACTGGGGAAGGCTGTCCTGCTGTCCTCCTGTGTCAGCCTGCGCTAGCCCCATTACCAGGGTAGGATGCTGCCTCCTTAGCAGACCTGGCTGGCAGGCCGTGCCTGGGGACTGAGGCTCCTGTGCAAGCGTGCTGCACAGCTGGCTGGCTAATTTTAGTGCTCCAGGAGCACGCGCATTTCCTGAGGGCAGCAGGGGAGGGGAAGGGCTGGCAGGCTTCACAGGAGCTTCTCAAAGCTTGGGGCAGGACCTAGGTGGCTGCGGGGGACACAAGGCCCCTGTGACTCTGGGGACAGCAACGGGAATAGACCCATAGGGAGCCTGGGTACTACCTTTGTATCTGGCTGCTGGGAGACCCAAGACAAACACAGCACAATGCCTGAGAGCAGGCAGCAGCTTGAGTCAGACGATAACTTTATCTGCTACTAGATAATAAGTGTAAACAATCCCAGTTTTGTGCAGGAGAAATGAAAACACTTGAAAGCTTGTGCTTTCACAGCTGAGCTCCACGTCCCCCTCACTGGCTGTGCTTTGCTGTGTCCTACATGGCACTCCAGTGAGCTAAGGCAGTGATGCCTTACCACCACTGCTCCTTCCCTCTGCCTCTGACATCTCCCCTGGAGATTTGTACCCTGCAGGCAGGGCTGCCCAGCTCTCAAATTCAGGTGTCTTCCCACTAGGGCAGGGAGCTATGCTGGAGATATAAGAACCCAAAGATGCCTATGTCTGCAGGGTTGGACCTGAAGCCCTGTGCCCAAATGAAGGCAGCTGCCCATGCAGCAAGAAAGGAGGCAAAGCAGGATGTCCCGGAGCTGGTGGTATTTTGATTAGCTCTTGAGATATTGCTCTTCTTTTGGTAGTGTGATTTTAGCCCAGGCCCCCTGGGATTTCACTTGCTCTTGTTGGTTGTCCATTTTGTTTGAAGTATGGATTTGATTTTTAAATGACTGATCACTTTATGGAGTCTTAGCTCTTCCCCACTTTCCTTACTGGTTTAGCTTAACCTTGTGCTTTCCTGGCTGGCAGAAATGCAGTATGGCCAAATCAAACCCCATTTCTCCCCAGTGCTGATGAGTGATCGCAGGAGTGAGCCAAATCTGTGCTGCCTTCCAGTTTAGGAGCCCAGAGCATTTCACAGATGTTAATGAATTAAGGCTGACAATGCAGTCGGGGAGGAAGGTAGGGTGGGCCCCCACCTTCCAGCTTAGAGGCACAACAGCGGAGCTCAGACGCTCGGAGTGCTGGGTAAGTGATTATAATGTGGGAAGAAAGCCCCAGCTCCCACCTTGGAGCTATAATCATGGGAGCGCTTGCTCAGTTGAATCCCCTGGGCTATGTTTTTTTTTTGTTTTGCTTTTTTCTCCTCAGAATGATATGCTCCCTGCTCCTGTGGCTCCCCTGTCTTCAGGGGGAGCCCATGTGCCAGGCATCCATGCCCCTTCCCTCACAAGTTTTGCCCAGTGATCACTACACCAGGCAGTTAGGACAGAGTGGAAAATTTCCCCTTCTCCACTGGCCACGTCTCCTACTCAGTCAAGCCTAACTAAATTGCGCATCGATCCTCATGCCTTCTGCAAGGATGCCCAGCCTTTTACTTCTTCACAGTGAGAGCTGCCTGGAGCATCTATGTCCTGCCCTTAACCAGCTGGGTGTCTTCAGCCACTCGTTTTCTAGCCTGACCAGAAGGGACAGGCAGAAGGGTTAAATGTGGGATGGGCACTGAAGCTCGAAGGTCTGATCAAACCTCCACTGGGTCTCTCTCCTACCAGCTCAGCCCTTGGAGGTCCCTGCTGTGGGCTGGGCTGCCGTAGCAGCTCTAAGCCTGCCTAGCTGGCGCAGAGTGGAGGTGCTGCCGGGCCGCTGGATCACAGGAGATGTCACCACGGCTGTCCCCCAGCCCCATGAACCGGGAGGGTCCATCCCACTGCTCCCACTCTCCGTGCTGGGTCGGAAGCGGGGCAGGGACGGGCAGCTGGTGCACCGGGGGCAGCTTAGGCACCTCGTGTGGCATCAGCGCCGGGAATGGTGTCACTCCGGGCGGGATGCTGGCCTCTATCTCCGCCGCTCGGCTCGGCTCTGCCGGGTGCCGCGGGTCGCCATTGGCTGCGGCGGGCGGGGCGGGGCGGGCTCCGCCTCTGTCGGGCAGCAGCCGCCGAGCCCTGCCCGGCCCGGCCCGGCTTCAACAGGCGGCGGCGGTGGCGACGCGGGCCGCGGCAAGCAGGGCAGGGCCGGGCAGGGCCGCCGGGCACCCCCACTTTCCCCGCTGCCGCCGGCAGGATGATCGGCGTCAACAGCATCAATAGCAGCGCGGGGCGCATGCGGTCCCGCTCCATGTGCTCGGTGCGCTACGGGCGGAACTACCGCGGCGTGGAGACCTTCTGCTACGGCTGGCCCCAACGCTCCCGCACCCTCAAGCCGGTGCTCTACACCGACCTGGTGGTCAGCCGCCTCCAGAGCCGCCGCAAGAAGAAGCCGGTAAGCGGCGGGCCGGGGGAGCGGGGGGCGCCGCGAGGGGATGCGCAGCGCCCTGCGCCCCGGCGGGGCCACGGGAGGATGGATGGGCAGACAGACAGACACGCCCGGACAGCCGCCGGCCCGCCCGCTGCACGAGCCTCAGCCCTGGCGTGGATATAGGGAGCGGCGAGTCCCATCTCCCTCCCCTGTCCGCTCTCTGCGGACCCGGGTCCCCATCAGCCACCCCTCCGCCCGGGGGTCCAGCCCTGCCATTCGCCCCCCATCCCACCCCAAGCACGGGGATAGCGGGAGCGCGGTGAGACCTGGGTGACATTGCGCCGCTCGCCGTGGTTTAACAGCAGCGCTAGCTGAAAAACATCGCTGCGAAAAGAATCCAGGACAGAGCCGTACCGCTGGGACCAGCCCTCCGGCTTAGCGTAAGTGACAAGCTCTGCGGGCTCCCTGCCAAGGGCTGCGCTGAGCCGGGGCAGACCCGCACCCGCTGGGGCGGCGGGGAGAGCCGCAGGCAGCGCGGAGGGCAGCGCGGCAGCACAGGCTCCCCTGCCGAGCGGAGCTGGAGAGGAAGGAGTGGCTGCCTGGACAAAAAAAGGGCTTTTTACTGCCAGGTGTTTGCTCGCTGTGAACCGATGTCCGTTTTGGAGGTGTTTTGCTAGTGTGCAACGGTCCTAGGTGGGGAGAAGCAAACAGGCTTTTCTCTGGGCACGTCCTACCTCGATCGGGTGTCCGTCTCCGGTGTAACAGAGAGAGAAGAGTCATCACCGGCCCCCTTGTTGCAAGCAGGCTGGAGCAAAGCGAGCAGGGGGACCCCAGCGTCACCTGGGCAGCCCCCGTGGTCCAAACCAGCCCAGTGGGACCATCAGGGCCATGCCAAGCATCGATGCTGTCATAGCGCAGTACGGTCTGGGGGCAGCATTAAGTTGTGACGCACTCGGATGGAAACATGCAGTTGGGAGATGCTTAGTTGCTGCTTCCCGTGCTGTGGGGTTGGGCTGGGAGGGATGGAGGGGTTTACTGTCCTTGGGGTGGTAGTTGGCTGAGAAAGGAATGTTTTAAAAGGTGTTTGTGCAGCTTGTGGTGTTGCTGAGGCAGGGATGGGTAGCCGTCTCCCGCTTCCTTCTATTGCCTGCAGCAGGGTGAAAAGTGACACAGGACATCGTCCCTGTGACAGCCCATCCTACAGCGGAAAAAGTCTGTCCCCAGGTCAGCTCTGCTCAGTGTGCACTCAGGAGACTCTGCAGTGAAGGGACACAGGGTGTGCGCAGCAGGGTTGGTGTGTGCCAGGTGATGAGCTGTTCTCGAGCATGGGTAGCGGAGGTGAGGTTGGGGCTGCCAGGGAGAATTAGGGACCTGACATAGATATGTTCTCTCTGACATACAGCCCTGATCTGACCATGCCATTCATATCTGCATAGCTGTGGGGGATCTGGGTGCCTGGGGGACCTGACAGAGCTTTGTGGCTGGGTGCAGAGAAAGATACTTTGCTAATGAAAAGTTGGGGAAAGCCAATAATTGAGCTCTCACCTTGAAACGCTGCCAGTCATGGAGAAAGGGAGAATGACTGCAGGGAGGATGCTTGGTGGCTGTGAAGTCCGTCTAGCAGAATGTCACAGAGCCATGGCTGGTCACAGGGCCAACACAGGAGGAGAGGGAGCCTTGACTTGCACAGGGCATCTTGCAGTGCTGAGAGCTGGGCACTGTGTTGGCTTAATGTAGGAATCAGCAGAATGGAAAGAGGACCTGTCTATCCATAACAGTTATGATACATAAAAGATGCACACCATGAAGGGTTGAAACTCTCTGTCAGATGCCTAAATTCCTGCCTTAACCCTCCTCTGCTACTTAAGTGCTGGGCTACAGCCCTCCATGCAGCCTGTGCCAAGGTTGCATTCAGGCCAGCAGACCAGTTTTGATCTGCTCTGAGCTGAGGGGCTTAAGGGAATGTCTTCCACCTTCCCACTTGTGCAGGACTGGTTCTAAGGCTGGAGCATCAGAGCCAGCTGCCTCTTGCCCAGTACAGCCCCCCACTCTTCCTGGAGACGTTTACTGGAGTAGGATGTTTGCTAGAGGACTTGGGGACGTCCTCTCAGCCTGCTTTTAGGAGAAAGGGCACCAAAGAGAGATGTTGATTCAGTGAGAAATCCCACTGGAACAGTATATTCCTAGGTCTCTTCAACGTTGCGCATGTCTAGGGCAGAGCTGGCTGGCTGTCCTGGCGTGCTGCAGCAGTGAGCTCATAACCCAGCCATGCTTAGGATTGGCCATGGTGGCATGAGGCCAGCACCCTGCTTCCTCTTGGGTGCTTGCAAGTTTAGAGGTGCCAACAGGTGCTCTCCTTTTGGCTCAGGGGCAGTGATTCCATGGAGCAAACACAGCCTGGAGAGAGGGACCTGCTGAGTGGTGAAAGTGGTGACCCTACTCTCTGCTGATGTGGTTGTGTTAGGCTTCAGGAGCCTGCACTGCCTGTGGTTCCCCAGCAGAAACAGTCAGTGCACCAAAGAACCCAGAGTTTAGTGGCCTGATGGGCAGCGGTACTACCATGGAATCAGAAAAGCATCTTTGTGGCTGAGTCTAACAGCTTTGTTCCTGAGACTGGTGTTGGCTGGGGGTGGCATTTAGCCAAGCAGAGTCTTGGCAGGATATAAGTGTAGACGTAAAGCTCTGCATTGCCCTCTCAATCCCCTCAGTCCCCCTATTTGCCTCTCACTGTCCCCCTGTACCGGAGCTGAGCAGCCCATGCTCCCCACCTCTGAGGGGTGGTACTTAGCAGCTCCTGTCCACAGTGAGCTTGTGCGTGCAATGCTGTCAGGGCTTGTAGCAGGGCAGCTTGAGCCTATTGAAGCCACAAAGCAGTTCAGCCTTTGAAGTGTTTGCCGGCAGTTCCAGAGCCAGGTTTTTGTGGCACGGTGCTCTGCCGGGCTGTTCTCCGGCACTGTGCCATCCAGAATTATTCCCTGAGCATCTTCTGACATCATCTCATTCACTTGGTGTTTAGCAGCATCTGCCCACAAGCCCTACGATAGGGCTGGGAGCCATGGTCCCTTCCAGTGCAGCACCTCACCTTGCCTTCCAAAATCCCTGCTCAGCTGGCTCACATCTTCCTTCCCTGGGGAAAGGGAGCTGACCCCTCTCTGTATCACTACTGAGCCAAGCCACATGTCCTGTTCTGCCTGCTCTTTCCAAGAAGCTTTTCTGCTGTTCCCAGTCCCCACTTCTGTGTGCTGGTTTTTCAGCTTTCTTTTTGTGTCTGTTTGTTCTCAGCATCTTTCAGCTGCATTCTTGGCAGTGAGTAAGGTCCCTTCTGTTTCCCGTGGTGACTCCTTATCATCTACACTGCTCTGAGATGCCTGCTTCTCCCCCTGCTCTGATCCCAGGTTATGTTTGGCAGGACTCAGGACTAGCTGGTGTTTTTTCCCCTCAGGCTCTTTTCTAGGTCTTTTTGCAGTCCGTGCCCCTGCCTGCCCCACTGGCTTCTACCCCCTCCTCACACCTCAGTATTCTGCCCCTCCAGCACCAGGACTGCATGAATGGGACTGGGGTCTAATCTCTCAGGTGCTGAAGCTGTAACCCTTCTGTAAGCCTCATGTCTTCCCAGCAGACAACTAAACTCTGCTTCCCACCCGTTAGATCGGGATGATGCCTTTCCTCCTCTGAGGAACAAGAGGAGGGAAGCAAGTTGGTGCTATGCCAGCGTTTTCCTGACAGGGAAGTGCAGGAGGAGCTGGTCCCCACTCGGTCCTGGCTGCTGTGCCTCTCAGGGGAGTGATGGATGTCCCTTCCACAGACATTGCTGGGTCCTGTCTGCTGGCTGGCTTCCCCATGCCCCTGCACACCTCCAGTTGTGCTTTCTCAACCACCAGTAATATCTCTCAGCAGTCTCTGGTCCAGTGATGGATGTTGACAGCTGCCTGAACAGCCTGTGCGAGACTCAATTATTTTCCTCCAACGATGATGCCTTCCAGATCTCACTCCGAAGCCCTCTGCTAGCACTGTGTTGAAACCCTCTCCAGAGCCTCCCCAGCTGCAGAGTCTTGCTGAGTGCTTCTGGCTTGTGCCCAGCTCAGGCCGGACAAATGCTTGGGAGTGGGGCCCTGGAGCATCTCATGCACACAGGATTAGCTTGTTCCTGTGCCGAGATGCAGGCAGCAGTTCTTGTCTTCATGGTGTTTGGATCCTCAGGGAGGACAGGGTGCTTGGAGGTACAGGGAAGAGGGCAGGGACAGGCTACAGCCACCCCAAGCAGCAGCTGCCCAGTAGTATGCAAACACCCATCCTGCCTTGATCAGCCACAAGTTCCTCTGAGGGCCTCATGAAAGACAGTATGCTGGTGTCTCTGCAAGTCCAGGGCCAGTGCCATGCTGAAGTCTCCTGAAGCCTAAGTGTGCTCCAATGGGAACACTGCATTGCTGCAGAGCACTGAGTGCTGCCGTGAGCTGTCTCTGCCAGCCCAGGACATGTAGCTGATTACAGGGAGGTTGCTGGCTGTGGTATGTTGTGGCATGATGCTGCTAGAGGCCCTAGAGCAGGCTGAAGTCCTGCCAAGCAGGATGTGGGCAGACACCATCAAAATCCATCCAGAAGGCTTGCTGTTCTGGGGCCCAGGCCTCCTGAAATCTGTGCGTTGGCCAGCTTGGGACACCTTGGAGCAAGGAGGAGTGGCTGTCCCAAGGACTGGAGATGTTTGGTATACCTCGTCATCATGCTGCTAATGCTGTGCATCCATCACAGGCAGGTAGAGAGGGAGAGGAGGAGGATGGAGACAGCCAGGGCTGTTCCCAGTGCTATGCCTGGGCTGTGTGTAGGGTTGCAGGTCCTGTGTTGCCCAGGAGAACATGTAAGCCTGTAGCCCTGAAACAACGTCAGCCAACTCACGTAGCCAGGACAGGTGGACCAGAGCAAAATGACCTGGGGTTGCCTTAACCTCCAGCACCCCTGAGTTTGCCTGACATGCCCCCTCTATGCCCTGAAGCAACCCCTGGGAGCTGGCACCACTCTCCTGCTGACCCCCTCTTCTTCCTCTGCAGACGCTGTATGGCTCCATCAAGAATGAGAAGCTGCAGTGGGCCATGTGAGTATCCCTCTGGGAGATGCTGCTGCCCAGCCCGGGGTGGACAGCGAGGCCATCCTGCTGGTACAGGGGTTTCTTCTCTCCTGCTGTGCTCCCTCCAGAGCATCACTCTGCCCCAAAAGCCCTCATCAGCTGCAATGCTGCTGAGCTGGCGCTCCTGAGAGGACGTGGGAAGGACAGGGAGATGGGGGTGTTCTGGAGATGCAGGGAATGTACCCTGCCTGCCCTTGGCACCTCCATGGGAACCCCTTCCCCAGCATGCTGTGGGAGGCAGCCTGAGTCCAGCTCCCCACGGCTTTGGCGTTGCTTCTTGGCTCGGTGGCCATGTCCAGGTTGGCAGCGGCCAGGCTCTGGGGGCCGTGTCTGTGCTGGGGCCCCGCGGGGTGCCCGCACCCTCGCCCACAGCTGCCATCTCCAGCAGCAGGAGCGGCAGCGCCCGCGCTGCGGGGATTAATCAGCCCGGCGGTGCCGCCAGCACTGAGCCAATGCGCTCGGGCTGCTGCCATGGCGACGCCGGCAGATGCTGAGGGGTTTAATTAGCAGCCGCGGGTCTGAGGGAGGGGGAGGCAGCAGCTCTGGGCTCCCACATCTTCCTGCCGGGCGGGGGGAGCAGCACCGATGCAGCCTGCCCGCAGCGCCAGGGGCCATGCCCTGGAAGGAGACAGCTGCCTCCTGGTGCCGAGGCTGCCTGCATCCTGCCTGCACATGCCCCTGCCCCGGGCTGGTGCTGTCTCAGGCCTCCCACCACAGGCTCCCCGCACCCCTTTACTGGTGGCTCTGAGCACCATAGTCCAGCTGCTGCCCTGAAGGCATTCAGACCACAGCCTGAATCTGTTTGGGGGTGTGTGTCCTTTCTAGACCCTCACTCGTGCCAGCTGGGGACCTGCATGCCCATACACCATGGACCTGTGGGCTATTGTAGTGTCAAGCCCCAGGGTGCTGCTCCTCCATGGCCCCTGACTCATCATCAGCCCCAGTCCTGTCCAAGAAAGCTCCTTGCTCCCTGGGGCAGGCAGGACCACCCTGAACCTTCAGCAGATACCCCCATGCCTTGTGTTTTGAGGGGCCAGGCAGCACCACAGCTGACTAGAGGGACACGGAGGCATGGCTGGTTATGGGGTGCTTGCCAGTCGATGGTGATGGGAGACTGCTCAGCCTGGTCTGCTGCTCCTGACCCCCTTTCAGAAACTGGGCCTACATGTGGCACTAGCAAATGGGAAGCTTGGTATTTGCTGTCCCCATCAAGGTAACAAACCCTTTCCCCACCCAAATCTGTGGCTGTCAGAGATGAAGAGGAGCTGAGAAAGTCCCTCTCGGAGCTGGCTGACCCCAACCCAAAGTCCATCAAGCGCATCAGCAGCTGCAGTAACCCCTTTCTGGACTTCTCCCAAGACTCCAGCATTGCCACCTACAAGCATGGTCTGTTAGTGCGCAAGATCCATGCTGATCCTGACTGCAAGAAAAGTAGGTACCTGGGGATCCCATGGGAGGGACTTTGGGTGAGAGGGCACCAGTGACTTTCAGAAATGATACAGGGAGCAGAGCAGGAGTCACTGCATGATGCCTGACTGTAGCATCATGCCAGCCTGCAGCATCATCTCCCTGTGCCCTGGCTGGCTGGCTGTGCTGGACATAATTCAGCCCCCTGGTTGTGGACACTCAAAACTTCTCTGTGCCAGTCTTCAGGGCTGGGCAGAGGCTGAGATGGCAGCACAGCCCCTGCCTGCAGTGCTGGAGTCAGGCAGGGAGGGGGGTTGGGCCCCGCAGGAGATGTACCCTTCCCACAGGACAGTGGGGACAAAGAAAGGTGCCCTGTGGTGTGGTGAACAAGCTGCACAGCAGGTTGGGCGCTGCCAGGCACGTTCACAGTTTCTACCATAAAATCCCTTCGTAAGCCCTGTCCATCTAATGCTGCCTTGATCTGATTAGATGCAGCTGCCCTCCAAAGCCAGCATTACCTGGCAGGCGGCAGCATCTCATCCCCGAGCAGGGAGGCAGCGGGGCGGCAGTGGTGAGGCTGAGCGTGATGCGGGGGGCAGCGGTGAGGGAGGAGCACAGCGGTGCAGCCGCGGGAGCAGGCAGCAGGCAGCCCCCCGCCAGCAGCACCATCTGCCAGGCGCGCGGCCGGCACAGGCTCAGGTGTGCGGGGACAGCCCTGGCGTGCCGCCCGTCCCTGGGGCGGGTGACGTGCGTCGTGTCAGGGCCGGCTTCCCCCCAGCGGCTGCTGCGGCTAATGTATGCCCTGCTCTCTCCTCCCCGGCAGCACCTCGAGGGAAGCGCGGCTGGAAGTCCTTCCATGCCATCCTGAAAGGGATGATTCTCTACCTGCAGAAGGTAGGTAGCAGCAGGGCTGCCCACATCCATGCCAGGGAGAGGGATTGTTCCCAACCCAGGAGGGAGGTCATGGCAGTTCCCACAGCAGCAAGAGAGGGGCTTCAGTGCCTGGCACTGCAGAGCCTGCCCTAAACAGATTCCACACTATGTCTGGTTGAGCTGTTGCTTGGGACTTGGTGGCATCCCTGTTCTGGGGGTGCTCAGGCTCAGCCTGGACAGTGAAAGCAGTTGGCAGCTGAGGGCCCTGAGTACAGGGGTTTGTCTGAGGATAGAGGAGGGACCAGGGTCTTTGCCCTGGGCAACGTGTGATGCTGCAGATCCAGTTTCATGCAGGCACAAACTTGCCCAGCTGTGGGGCTATGGAGAACAGCTACCATGCTGTGGCCAAACCCATGCACCTGGGTTGTGCAGCCTCTCCCCATGTGTGTAGTAGCTGCTGGAAGTGCTTGCTTGCCATTCCTGCAGTGTCACAGAGCTGGCTCATGGTGGGGTCCGTCCCTAAGCTGGCTCTGAAACACCCCATGATTTGCAGGAGGAGTATAAGCCAGGGAAGGCTCTGGCAGAAGAGGAGCTGAAGAACGCTATTAGCATCCATCATTCACTTGCCACACGGGCATCTGACTACAGCAAGCGACCCAATGTGTTCTACCTCAGGACAGCTGACTGGAGGGTCTTCCTCTTCCAAGCACAGTGAGTCCCTCAGGATCACCGGCTGGGCCACACGCTGGGGCGCAGGGGCTCATATGACTGCAGGGGTGGGTGGGATTGACAATGGGGCCACATTGCTCTGGCCTGGCCTGGCCCTTTTTAGAAAGAAAGGGAGCCACCATCAGCGCTGTTTTGCTCAGCTCCTCTTCTTCCCACCCCGATGGCTCATGATGGCCCAAGTCACTGTGGGCAGAGCCCCAGGTGCTATGGCTGGCCAAGGGCCAGAACAGGGGGGCACGGATCTTATGCGTGACATAGATGGTGCCACTTATTGATCCTTTGTGCTTTGGCCTTCCTTCCCAGGAACCCTGAACAGATGCACTCGTGGATCACACGCATCAATGTGGTGGCAGCCATGTTCTCTGCACCCCCCTTCCCTGCAGCCATCGGCTCTCAGAAGAAGTTTAGCCGCCCACTGCTGCCCAGCTCCTGCACCAGACTTTCCCAGGTGAGCTGTGGGGTGAGGACAGCCAGGAGCATGGGGCAAGAACCCCTGGGTCTGCTGGTGGCACCGTCCCCTGCAGAGGGACCCATGTGGTACCCCTTGCCCAGCTGCCTCTCAGCAGGGTGCAGGCCATGGAGACACAGAGCAACGGGGTACTGAGGCTGGGGATGGTGGCAAGGTCTTGTTCCTGGCAGGAGGGATGGGAGACCGGCAATGGAATCAGGCCGTGGAAGAGAATGTGGTCCCACAACACGGCTCGCAGGGTCCTGCCAGGACCGGGACCTTGAGAGGCTGGGGGATTAGCTGGCACTTGTGTGTGCCAGGGCAGTTATTCATAGAGCAGAAAGGATTAAAAACACCAGCCTAGGGGATTAAATTCTTCTGCTTTAAGACTGCAGCCAGCCCCCCATGAGGCAGGAGCAGATTGCACCCAAGGGCCTGTGCTTTTGCCTGCCCTTAACAAAAGAAAAGAAAACAAAACCCAAGCCAGGAGCAGAGGCTGAGATCCTGGCTGCACCTAAGAGGGGAAAAACCTGTTCTGATCCTGGCTGTTCACACTGCCAGAATGGGGGAAGAACAGAGGGCAGAGGAAGGGCACTGACATGTTGCCAACCTTCCCCAGGAAGAGCAGGTGAAGAGCCATGAGACCAAGTTCAAGACGATGTCAGCAGAGCTGCTGGAGCATCGTTCCTCACTACCTGAGAAGAAGGTGAAGGGCAAAGAGTATGAGGAGTTGAAGCAGAAGGAAGAGTACCTGGAGTTTGAGGTGAGCTGGGAGACACATGCACACACACATCCCACCACCCTCAGCCCCTCTGTCCCTGTCTGCTTGGCCATCCTGAGTGATGGGACTCTCTCCCCCATCCCCACCTGTTGAATTGCACCATGCCACTGCTATGGTCCAGGACCATGAGCATCCCCCCTGCCCTGGAATGCCAGCTGGCGTGGAGGGACCACAAGTATCCCCTCACTACCCTGGGGTGCTGGCTGAGGGACAGTGCCAAGCTTCCCAACCCCTCTCTCTGCTGCACTGTGCCCCCAGAAATCCCGCTACGGCACCTATGCCATGCTGCTGCGGGCCAAGCTGAAGGCCGGCTCTGAGGACCTAGCAGCGTTTGAGTCCACGCTCTTCGATGCAGCAGGTGGGGAGGATGATGGTCTGAAAAAGTCCCACTCCAGCCCCTCGCTCAACGTGGAGCCCTCCAGCACGGCCACCAAGGTGAAGCGCAACGTCTCAGAGCGCACCGGCCGCCAGCCCCCCGGCCACCCCCAGAAGTCATAAGTGAGGGGCATCGGCCACCCGCGCTGCAGCTCCGTTTCTGCCCCCTGGCACCGGGGTGGAGGCCACGTGCCTGCCAAGACCCTGCATGAGCCGTCCATCTGGGCTGCGTGCCATGCAGGTACCAGCCATGCAGGGCCTCCGCCAGAGGTGGTGGCAGAGCAGGACAGTCCCTGGTCCTCGCCCGCGGGAGCTGCCCACGCTGTCAGCCCCATCAGACTCGTTCCTGCCCCTCCTTGTCCTGTGCATGGTTGCAGGACCTCACGCCGATGACAGGGACCAACCGAAGCCCACCCACTGGGCTCAATTCTTCAGTGGTTTAAGAAGTCCAAAATGCAGCAAAACAAAGCCAGCGTCTGCTTCTCCTCCAGCTCCATTGTGCCATGGGGGGCAGACAGGAGGGGGCCAGCTGTGGCCTCTCCCCTCTTATGGGGCTGGTGGCCAGGGGCACCAGGGCAATGGCACCTGGCCCCCTCCCTGCCACCTCTGCACCCTCCCCGCTTTCTTACAACTTTTGACTGATTTTTATGATACAGTTTTGCACTTTTTAGTACCAGACTGAGCTGACCACCAGGGAGGGCTTTTTTGGGGGCTACTTTTGATGCTTTTGGGGAACTATTTAAAAACAAAACAAGCCACAAAACCAGCCATGTCCTGTAGGCACTGCATGCTGGGGGGCAGATTTTTACATGGACTCAGGGGGAGGCCCAGCTCCCTGTCCTGGAGCAAGGTGAGCATGGGCTCCTGTGTGTGTTGCTGCCGGCTCCCCAGCCCTGCTTTGGCACCAGCAACCCTTTGGAGATAGCCCTGCAGTTGCCGGCAGCCTTGGGATGGCAGCACCCATTGTTGCACTTGTGACTGCATGGGAGGCTGATGTACCTGTGCTTCATGACCCGCCCCCCAAACCCTGGCATCTGGACCAGCCCCATTTATACCACCTGGGTGTGAGCATCGTACCCGGAGCACACTGAACAGCAGTGTAAGTACTCCCACTGGGGAGGTGACCCCTGAGGCCAGGGTTGACTTGAGGGTGCCCACGAGCCACCTTTCCTTATCATCATGCTCCTCCAATGCATGGCTGGGGCCTCAGAGGCTGCCAGCAAAGCCTGGTCTGCAGCACTGTGCAGTCCTCATGCTGCAGCAGCAGTGGTGCAGCCCCTTCCCCAGCTATGGGCTCCCTCCTTGCCAAGGTGAGGGCAGACTGGGGCAGCCCGCAGCACCCCAGGGGCTGGAGCATGCTTGGCTGGAGTAAGGTGCTGATGGTGCAGCATGGCCACAGGAGTGCCTGGGGTGTGCGGGGAGGGGTCTGGGGACAGTGGAAGGGCTGCGGGCAGAGGGCTGGTACATACACACTGTTCTCGGCCACCAGGACCCGGCTGGTTTCAGCACTGACTTTGCGAATGTGTCAAACTTTTTATTCTGCTCTTTTAAGTCTACTGCAAAAAAAAAAAAAAATTAAAAAAAAAAGGGAAAAAAATAAAAAACAAGGAAAAAATTCACCCTTGCCCCAGGCGGCTCAAGGGGGAGAAAATCCTTTGTACAGCTTCTTCTCTCAGTTACTTAAGTAAAACTTGCTCTTCACTTCTTGTGTGCGCTGTGGTTTCTCCCTGATGTCTGGGGGCAGCCCCAGCATGGAGTGATGGTGAGGAGGCAGCCTCCTTGCTGCCAGGGGGTTTAGTGCCCATGGGCTCAGGGCCAGGGCTGGAGAGAGGGAGGGCAAGGGCTAATAAAAACAGCGGCCCTTTATTCAGAATAGGGACCATTAAATAACAGCAGAGAGGGGCAGGAGCCAGCTGTGTCCTGAGCCAGCTGTGTCCTGTCCCATGAGTCCAGGCAAGTCCAGAAGGCACTTGTGTCGGTAGGGTTGGGGGGGGGAGTGATGCGGACCCCGGGGTGGGTGCAGTGGCTGCTGGCCCCTCAGTGCACCTGCGGCTGCTGGCTGTGAGGCAGCTCACCCCCCGGCTTCAGGGCCAGTGTGGGTGCCTGCTCCTCCTCCACCGACTCGCTGCCATAGGCACTGTCTTCCTTCAGCTCTGCAAAGCCCAGGTGCTGTCAGCAATGAGGAGTCGGAAGCAGCATGGAACCCCCCCCAGCCCTGCACTCCCCTTACCTGTGCTTTGCAACTTCTCCAGTGCCTCGGTTTTGTGGAGCATCCTCACGGCTTTGCGGAGCCCCATGGAGTCCAGCGCCTCCAGCAGCCCCCCCAGGCTGCCCCCCGCCAGCTGCGGAAAGAAGGCACAGAGTGGGGCCAGTGGCCAGACAGACAGGAGTGACAGGGGCACCCTGGTCAGGCACTGACCTCGTAACTGCGCAAGAGGCTGACGCTCGGCGAGGGGGTGTCCTTGTAAGTCTCCACCAGGCTGCAGAGCCCAAGGCGCTTGGCCAGCTCGATCCAATCTGACCCGCTGCAGTCCTGGTTTAGCAGCTGCTCCAGCCCCTGCAATGCCTCACTGTCCAGCGACAGGACCTTCCCTGTGCACGAGAGGTTCCTCCATCACAGGCTGCCCGTCCTCGCCGCCCCTAGGTGGGTGCTGCCCTGCCTAGGAACAGTGCTTCTGGTGGGAGAGGGGCTGCTCACCTGGCTGGGGGGCAGTGGGCAGCTCTGCCTTGGGGCTCTGCTGGGAGGCCTGCAGCAGGATCTCCCGTACCTGCGGACAGGCAGACATATGTCAGCATCCCCCAGCATATCAAACAACCCCCTCTTGCCTTCCCACACCACACCTCTCCCCAGGCCATGGAAGGGCGCAGGTATCCTCCCAGGAGCATCTCTTTGTCCTCTGTCCCATTTGTGCTTTGCCCCCACAGAAACACTCCCCGGGTTTGTCCCATCATGCCACACACCTTCTGGCTCCGAGTGAGGTCCAGGGGTGCGTGGCAGCGGCGCAGCCTGTGTCCTGCCTGCCCATGACCTTGCACAGGGGGCTCGGGGTTGGTGCTGTGCTCCACGGCTGGGGGCAGCTCCCCCAGCTCCATGGCCTGCTCCTGCTCCTCGGAGTCAGCATCTGTGTCGCTGCTGGCCTCTGATGAGGATGGGCTCACGGGCTCATCGTTCTCACACAGCACGTCTGCCCCTGTCAGGGAAGGGTGGACTGAGCCCCAACAGGGGAGGTCGGGCCAGCGGTCTGCCCTGTGCCTGGGCACCCCATGGTGTGGGGAGCGGAGGGAGGGCAGCGCCTTACCAGCTTTGAGGAGCAGCTTGGTGAGGGTGGGGGAGCCCAGGCCAGCAGCCAGGTGCAGGGGGGTGTTCCCGGCAAAAGTCCGTCTGTTGACATCTGCTCCCAGCTATGGAGGTGCAGGGTTCTGAGCACGGATTGCCTGGGCGCTGTCCCCCAGTACCCATGTCACCCCAAGATCCTAGGGCACCCCCACATTTCTGCCAGGGCCCTGCAGGATGCTGCACTTCATCTCTGTCCCACAGCCACCAGCCCACCAGCCCCATTACCTTCTTCACCAGGTGGGTGGCCATGTTGAGGTTCTCCATCTCCACCGCCAGGTGCAGAGGGGTTCTCCCACCCTGCCTCTCCACCGCGTTCACATCCGCTCCCTTCCTGACCAGCAAGTCCAGGCAGGCCAGACTCTTTGCCTTCACAGCCAAGTGCACAGGCAGGAGGCCTGCAACAGGGGCAGAGGCTCAGCAGTTCCCCAGCCAAGCCCATGACACCACTTTCAGGCTTGTGCCCATCATCTCCAAGCCCCACTCACCATGGAAATTGGGCAGACGGAGCAGGTAAGGGGCAGCCGAGCCCAGGTGGGCCAGTAGTGTCCTCAGCACCTCCTCATCACCAGTCTGGAGTGCCAAGTGCAGGAGGGAATTGCCATAGCGGTCCAGCAAGGTGGGATCAGCATGGGCTTGCAGCAGGAGCTGGACCACTTGGGGCTGCTTGGTGACAACTGCCAGGTGCAGTGGTGTCTGTGGGACAGCAGCACCCCTCAGTATCGTTCACGAGAGGAGCTGAGTCCTGCACCAAGGTCCTCACCACCATGGCTGCACTGTGCTCAGCCCTGCAGCCTCCCTTCAGTGACAGTAGAAGCAGGACAAGGTGTTGAAATGGGAGTGAGCCCCAGGTAGAGAACTGGCTGCTCTGGGAAACATGTACCTGCTGCAGGTTGTTGGAGATGTTGATGATATCCAGGCTCGGGATGCTAACAACAACCTCAATCAGCTGCTTGATCACAGCTGTCTGCTCATGGATAATAGCAAGGTGCAAAGGCCTGCAAAGAGAGCAGGATAGTCCCTGGCTTGGCTATATGCTTCTCTAGGTCCTTCCTGCCACCTCCCACAGCCCCCATAACGGCTCTAATGGCCAACAAGGTTCCAACACTCTCTCCCCGAACCCCTTATGTGCTCACGTGTCTCCATTCTCATCCTGTGATGCAGCCAGGTGCCTCTGGACTGCCAGCAGCACACGGGGGTCAGCAGTGACTGAGTAGTCAAGCAGGGCATGGGCATTCCGACGGGCCAGTGCCAGCATCCACAGCTGGCAGAGCTGGGCTGGAGGGCAAAGCAGGACAAGAACATCACCTCCAGGAGCAGCATCCCCCTCTTAACCTCCTGCATCACCCCAGAGCATGGAGGACAGTGATGCCCTGACCCATGACACCTCTCCCAGGCCATGTCCCCCAGCCCTCACTCCACCCCAGCCTCCTCCTACCATGCTTCTGCAGCTCCTTGCAGTACGTGCTCTCCGCAGGCACCTGCCCATTGCTCCCAGTCCCCTCTGCCTCCGGGCCCTTCATCTGCACACCCCCCTGGTAGCCCCCCACGGGGTGGGGGCCAGGTGAGTAGATGCTGTTGTAGGCCAGCCCCGGGGAGTAGGGGAAGCTGAGGTTCCCGCCTATGGAGCAAGGGAAAGCATGGCTGAGACTGGAGAGGCGCAGGGAGCCCCCAAGGCTGGGCTACAGCCACACAAGCAAGGAAAGGGAAGAGGTGTCCCCACTCACCTCCTCCAGAGCCAAAGCCTCCGGCTCCACCACCAGCACCCCCCATGTGTGAGCCCCCACCAAAGTGCTGGGGAAACTGAGGTAGGACTTTCTTGCGCTTCCTCTCCACTTCTTCCTTATCTGTGGATAGAGAGGGGCAGCAGGGTAAGGGGCAGCCCCAGCAGTGGGGGGCACACTGGCCAGCCCGGGGGTGCTCACCTTCCACCACGGGGTAGTAGGTGAACTGCTTGGAGTCACTCACATCCCCTCCCCGCTTCCGCTTCAGCTGCAGGAAGACAGTGACTGGACGGTCGATCTTGGGCTTGTGGTATGGGGGTGTGCGGAAGACAATGGCGTACTGTGGGCAGGACAGATGGACATGGAGTCTTGCTTCTCCCTGGAGACAGGGATGGGGCTCCTCTACCCCATAGGGCACCCACCTGCCCTGCACAACGGCAAGACTTCCCCCCGCCTTCCCTGTACCTGCTTGTGCACATCAGTGGGAGAGAAGTCTCCAAAAGCCTGCCACCCATTCTCATCATCCTCATAGAAACGCACCTCAATGTCATCTGGGGAGAGAAGAGGTACTGGCACCACTCACCTCCCCACCCTGGCCAGGCTCTGGGGACATGGTCCACTGGCTGCTCCAGGACCCTGGATCAATCCTGCCATGGCCCCTTTGAAGGCTTCAGCTGGTGGAAATGGCTTTTACCTTTCTGAACTTTATCGCACAGCAAGTAGACCTCATCCCCACCCCGAACGGAGCCTGCTGTCTTATCCATCCGTGAGATCTTCAGGTTGGAAGCTCCTGGGGACTCTGCAGTGCAAGAGGAGGCATTGGCAGCTGCTGTGGCAGACAGAGCACCCCTCATTACCCCGTCCTGCCCCGTCCCCTCCCCAGCCTGGCCCCACGCTCACTGCTGTCATGGATGGGGTCTGAAATGACAGGCTGGAGGGCCAGTGTGAAGTTCCCACTGCTGTCACGGAGGTAGGCAGTGAAGCGCAACCGCACGATGCTCAGGTCCATCACCTTCTTCAGCTCCTTTGCCTCCAGCTCAATCTCACGCAGCTCTGCTTCTGCCGGGGCAGGGGAAGATGCCCTCAGGCTCAAGCAAGGGGATGGGGCTCTATGTCCCCCCAAGCCCCATGCTAAGCCCAGCTGTCACTCCCAGGTGCTGAGTCCCACTGACTGCCCTTACCCGTCAGCATATGGCTCCTGTTGCGCATCTTCTGCTGTTTCAGCTTTTCCTTCATGATTTCCATCATATTCTTCTTGGTGACATGGAGCACTCCCAGGTTGCTGAACCTGGAAATGAACAGGGATTTTGCTGGGATCTGGAAGTGCCAGGGCTGGCTCACACAGGCTCCCACAGCCAGGAAGGAGCTGAGCAAAGCACAGAGTAACTGCTGCTTGGTAGTGGGGGATCAATGTGTGCAGGGCATAAGAGGAGCAACCACAGAGGAGAGGAAAGGAGCTCAGGAAAGAGGTGTGTGGTGAACTCTGGGTTCCCACAGGTGACAAGTCCAAATAGGAACACCAGGAAGGCTGGACACCAAGGGATGCAAACAGGACAAGGCTGTCAGCAGCCAGGGCTAGATTTCTAAGAGCAACTGCAGCAGCTACTGAATAACCCTGCGATGCAGACTGGCCACATCAAAGCTGGGGAGCTGCATCCCCAAGGACAGAACCCCACAGCAAGCTGCACATGCTGGACTCAGGGCTCTGCAAAATGCCCAGGGAACAGTTGCACTGATGGACTTGTCTAAACCTACTCCTGTCCCCATCCAGCAAACCCAGCTCTGTGCACTAAACCCTTTCTTCTCCCCAGCAGTAAGCTGCGACCAGCTCCCAAACCAGCCCTCATAGGCAAGAGGCTACCCCGGGTCTCCCTCAGACGTACTGAGCTGTCATGTCCTTGGGTCCCACAATTGCGACGCAGTTGCCAGCCTCGTTGCACTGCTTGCCCACCAGGCTGTGGGCATGCACCCGGGGAGGGTCGCTGTGAGTCACCAGGTCCACCTCGATCCGGGCCATCCCCGTGTAGTTGCAGATCTGCAGGGAGAAAGAAGATGGGAGTCAGGTACAACCCCTCAGGAGCCTGCAGGGCTCTCTGCAAACCCTCTGCTACTCATCACCAGGGTCAGCACTCCTCCTGCTGCAGCCCTCCCATCCCTCCAGTGCCATGAGACACACAGAGCTTAATATACATTTCCTGTCCTCCCTTCAAGGCACTCTCCCGGTGCCTGTGAACACCAAATGAAGATGCTGCCTTGTCCCCTCCCCAGGGCAGTGCTCACCTTGACGGTGGGATAGGTCTTGCGCCCCTTCTCACTGGATGCTCCCGGCAGCCCCCCATGGGAAGGGCCCTCACAGCCATACCGAAAACGGAACCCCCGCTGCAGAGGCAAAGAGCAGGTCAGCCAAGGGTGGCCTACAAGACCAGGGGAGACAGCTACACCTGCCCTTGCTTGGGTGACATCCTTACCTGCTTTGGCTGCTCGATGATAACAACGTAGGGACCTTCCACTAGAGGACAAAGAGAAGAGGCACCAGTGAGAAATACATAGTGACCCACTTGCATGCTCCCAGTAAGGATACTGGAGGTATGGGGATGATGTGGAAGGTTAGGTGATCCCTGTCTCTCCCAGGGGAGTCCTCAGAGCCCCCAGCCCCTGTGCTGTCATAGGCCAGCTGGGAGCAGCAGGCAGAGCAGCAGGAAGAGGAAGGAAGGGCCAGAGGATGCTCTGGCACTTGAGGAGTACCTGAAGACCTGTCACAGACAAACCTCAAGTCCCTGGCAGACTGAGCAGCAGAACAGACCCCATCCTGCTGGTACAGGGCAGGGATTCCCAGCCAGCCCACAGTGGGGCCAGCAGGGACACAGCCGGTGATGTTGCTGGAAACTAGGAGGCGTGACTCAGCCTGCTGGGAAAACCCCTTGCAGCTGGGGACCCCCGGGAGGGCACAGCCAAAGGGGCCCTTACCTGTCTCCATCAGCGGCTCCTTCTGCTCCATCATGTGGGAGCCGAAATTGAAGTCATCATAGTCAATCCCATCCAGGCACTGGGTGACAGGAGGGAAGATGTGTGAGATGAGTGTGCTGGGGCTGGAAATCCCAACCACCCTAGGGGGCAGGTACGGACCCCCATCTCCCCCCCTGGAGGGGGTAGAGTGTGTCACAGACTCCCATTGCCCACCTTGGGCAGATGCGGGGGGCAGGCACAGAACTCCCGTCTCTCCTAGAGGAGAGGGGTGCGCAGGTGCCAACCCCTTGTTGCCCACCCCTGGGGCCATCGCAGACCTCCTTTGCCCAGCCTGGCGACAGACATGGACCCCACACCTCCCACCCCGGCGGCACCTCCAGATCCCCCCCTTGCCCACCCCGGGGCAGACACAGTCGCCCACCTCCCACCTCACTCGTGGGGTCGGGCACTGCTCCGGCTCAGCCCCGCCGCCAGGCAGAGCCCCCCCGCCCCGGTCGGTCCGCACCGCACTCACTGGCTGGAAGTGCTCGTCCATGTCGGCGCGGGACCGGCCGCCGGCCTGCGGGAGAGCGCGGGGTGAGCGGGGACCGGCGGCGGCAGGAAGGCACCGCCGCTCCGGAAAGTCCCTAGAAACCCGCCGAGCCGGGAAATGACGGGACCGCGCGTCACCGCCCCGCCCCGCCCGGCCCGGGCACGGCTCGGCTCGGCACGGCCCGGCCCGGAGCAAGGTCCTTGCTGCGCCCGCCGGCGGCTGCCCCGGCCGGGGGCGGCGATACCGGCAGCTCCTCGCCGCCCGGGAGCTTTGTGCTGCGGGCGGGCTGGAAATCCCGCTGCCCGCCAGCCCGCCTCGCCCGGAGGTGCCGACTTTCATCCCGGGAGCACGGAGGGGTTTGCCCCCCGCCGTCCCCAGACGCCTGCCGCGCTTCAGGCACCAGTCGCCGCTGAGCAGACCTTGCACCCGTTCCCAACAAGACCTGTAGTGCAAGGCAGCTGAAACCACCGGAATGCACCATATAAATCCGCCAGCAGCTCCTGGGGCCTCCTGGCTCCCTGTACCGCATCATCTCACTTCCCGCATAGGGATGTCTCCTCCAAGCTGTCCTGGCCCAAAACAGGAGCAGCTGCCCCAAACCCAGACCTTCTCCCCCCTATCCAGGATAAGCTCTCAAGGGTTCCACAGACCAAAGTCAGCCCCTTGCCAGGCACCCAGAAGGGTCCTTTCCCACTCCCCCAGTTTCAACTTACGCGGCAGCCCCTGCATCCTTCCCACAGCTGTAGCCTCAGAGAGGCATTTGCTGTTGGTGTTCCCATTCCTTCTTTCCCGCTAGGAAGCATCTGGTTTCAAAGCAGGAGCGGCAGGTCCAGAGCCCCCCGTGGGAGCATCTCCCATCACCCAGTGCTGCACGCTCCCCACTGACACTGGCAAGGCACTGCCAGCAATGGGGCCCCTTCCCAACACCCACAGCACCCTCCTACTCACCGGGGAGGAAGAGGCAGGCCTCAGCAACCCATCCAGCCCCAGCATCGCGGCGGGGACTGCCAGCTACCACAGACAGGGGTCCCACTGGGGTCACGGTCTGCCTGACTGTGGGAAACCACCAGAGATTTCTAGCAAACGGGCAGGATCAGAGCAGAGCCCCCAGGCACATTTTCTCGATCCACATTTCTTCTCACTAAGTGATGGAAAGAGACAAAAAGAAAAGAGAAAACCCCAAACTTATCCAACTCCACAGTGCCCTCATACCATGAATTTCTGAATCAGTGGTTGCTACAGGTCCTGCTCAGGGGATTTTGGGTGTGTGGGAGAAGAGGGGAAGGAAGGGGATTGTTCAACCCCTGCGTGACTCATCTTCTTCAGAAGCTGAAAAGAGCCTTTTCAAGAAGATTTTCCAGCCACTCAAGTCCTCCAAAGGGGCTGCCCTGCAGCCCCAGGCCTGAGGTTTTCCCCGGCTGGCCTGCCACCTGAGCCCAGCCGAGGTCCAGGATGCATCCCAGCCTGCCTGCCAAATGCAGCCCAGACAGCGGTGCAGACTGGGACATGGAATCAGAGGGACCTGCAGGTGCAACAGGGGTGCAAGGAGGGTGCAGACCCAGCACTGCAAAATGAGGTGGGACACTCCCCTTGCAGTTCTGCAGGGGCTTCCAAAGCCTGGGAGCAGGGGACACAACCCCACTGGCCTGTGGGAAGCAGCACGGACAGCCTGCTGTCAGGATCCCACAGGCCATCCCACCTGGGCAGCCTCAGCTTGCACCACCAGCCAGCCGCCTCATCTGCTGGCACAGGTTTCCCAGGGGTGAAAGAGGGGACAAACATCCTCCCTCAATGTGCTGGGAAAGCCACCTCAAACCCTATCCACTGAGCCTGGCTGGGGAGCACAGGACCAAAGATGCTGGAGAACAAACTGTGCACCTTGAACAGAAGAGCAACCCTTCTCCATGGCATCAGGCATGGCATCAGCCTCATGCCCTCTAGAGGGGTTTTCACAGCTCACTCATCATTGCCCTGGACACTTCCACTTGTTGCAGCAAACAGCATGACTAAGGAACGTCATGGGGTCACATCTGCATCTCCCCAGATGCGCAGCTTTGGCTCACCCAGTGCATGTTAGAGGAAGCCCACCTTGCTCATCAAGCAGAGCTAGAACATCATCACCTGCTTCCTTGTTCCTGGAGAAGTAACCTTGGGCAACCTCATGCTTACTCTCAAGGTAAGTCCTGCCTTCTGTGCCAAGTAGTCATGCCCTTCAGGCCTCCAGGACCCTGGGTTTCCCCTAGGAGTGTATCACACTTGGCTTTTATCCCACACACACCCCAAAAGAGGACCCATCTTTCCCTCCTGCCATCAGTAGCATCCCATGCTCCATGGTACCCAGCGCATCTGGCCTCTACCCTGGGCTTGCACGCACACTGCAGCCCTGCTTTGCTGGGCTAATTCCTCCCTATCTTCAGACCTTCCTAGGGCTCAGGAAGGGTTCTCTGGCACTGCTGGGAATAGGGAGAAAAAGCAGCAACCCGACTGTGATGCACTGCCTGGAGCAGCACCAGCTCCTTTCCTTGCCCCAGAGCGCAGCACTGCCACAGCACCCTTTCTGGATGGCGCAGCCTGCCTGTGCCAGCCAGACTGCCTCAATTAAAGGCCAGCCGCTGGCAACCAGCATCAGTTAAAGCTGTTCTTCCATGCCTGCAGCTCCTTGAACGTGACCTAGTAATGCAGGTGCTATTTTCTCTCCTCCTGTGACAGCTGGCTGACTTGTAGAGCCAATGCCCTGTGGGCAGGAGGGAAATGTCGGTCTGTCTGCAGCAGGAGTGTTTAGCAGCCATGGGAAAGGGCGATCCAGGAGGCAGCATGAGCATGGCTGTGCTCTGAACCACCCAGCTGACATGTTCCAGCCACCCAGCTGGCTGCTCCTCTGACATACTATTCCCTGCACGTTTTGTTTCCCCTGGGGCCTCCTAATGCCTGCAAATGATGCCCTTAAATACCTGACCTTGCTTTCTGCACTAATCCTGTGCTCTGCTCCATCCCAGGAGTCCCAACAGCTACTGGTAAGTATCTGGCAAGAGGCTGCTGAGTTCCTCTAGCACAGGAACTTTGTTCTTAGACCCTTCCTGGAAACCGAGTCCTTGACCTGCAGGCATGGCAGAGAGAAATCCCCTTTCCCTGAAAGCTGTCCAAGCCTTCCCCTCTCCGGCAGCCTGCCCTTGAGCACTGAAGCCATTTGTATCACTCTGCATAAAGTGCCTTTTATGCCTCCATGCATAAAATGCCTGTTGTGGCTATCAGGTTGGTTTTGGCAAACCCCAGCCACCCACTGATCTGGTTTTCTCCTCTAGGGCCTGTAAATCAGCTGCTTTGCTGTTGCGTTATGAACGACTGGCTCCAGTTGTGTATCTGTGCACCCTCAGAAAACCCCTTTTGGCGTTTGCCAGGCATTTGCTATCTCTCACTCTCCCTGGTTTCCACCCTGCCCAAGGTAACACTGCAGTGCTGCCGTTCAGGGCTCCTTTCTGGGGTATAGGTAACTGAGCCTGGGGTGCAGATCTCTTCCCCCTGAGGCAGGCGGCAAGTCAGCCCTCTCAGGATCAGGCTGAAATCAGCGTGAGGAAGGACAGCCTCAGGATGAGGCAGCATTCACTGGCAGCACGGAAACAGGAAAATAAGCAGCTTCGTCACTGGCAGGGAAATGGGTGTCAGCACCAGCGCTGAGACTTGCTTTCCCCTCCTCACAACAAGAGAGCAGATGTCTTTTTAGCCTGCATCTTCCCAGCATCTCCTCTCCCAGCTAGCCCTGGAGCCAGCTGAGAGGCAGCCAGGGACCAGGCAGCCAGAGACTGGCGCGGCTGCCATGGTGAGTGGGAGTACAGGAGGTGCCGAGGGTTAGCCACTGAAGAACCCTTGGCAGGTGCGGGCACAGACACTGAGGCTTTAAAGCCCAGTCTAAACCTCTCGACCTCCCTTTCTGCTTGGAGTCTGGATACATCTGTGCCCAGCATGCACATCCCTAGAGCTGGATGCAGCTGCATCAGAGCGCGGGAGACTGCTGAACATGACGGGCAGCCACCGCAGCACCCAGGCTCAGCATCCCCCGGGCCGGCCGACTCTCCTGATGCTAGCAGCCCCTGCCCACCGCCTGGCAGGCCCAGGGCTCAGCCCACTCACCGTGGGACCGGTACCCCACGGGCAGCGGCTTCGTGCTCCCCTTACCCGCTTACCTTCAGCCCCGGCACCACCGCTGCTCCTCGGTCCTGGCCGCGGCCCTGGGAAAGTCCCAGCGCGGCTCCGCCTCCCGGGGCTTCCCGCGGCCGGCTCCACCCCTGCGGGGACAGCAGCGGGAGGGGGCCGGGGGACCCCCGGCGGGCCGGGAGGTGCCACTCCAGGCTGCTGCATGCCGCTGAACCCGCTGGTCTGCCCCCTGCCTGGCGCTCACGTCTGTGCCCTGAGAGCCGCAGGAGCCTTTATCCCCCATCCCTCTGGACCACAGCCACAAAACCGGTCACCACCCCAGTCCTGCGCGGTGGGGAAGGACCGGCTGCTGCACCCTTGGCTGATTTTCACTTTTATTGTTGTAAATTCACTGTTATCTCTTCATATATATATATTTTAAACATATATTAGATATAAAAGTCATAAATGCTCCTCTTTGAACTACATATACTGGTAGATTTGTAGGCCGATTTTGAAAAGGTGGGCAAACCAGGAAGTCCAATCTTATCAATGTGCACAGCAGCAGCAAATGCCCCTCTCCAGGGACAAGGGAAAATTTATGTATATATATATATGCATATGTATATATATATATGTGTGGATCTATATACACACACACATTCAGCTCCTTGCCCAGGACATCCCAGGCTGAGGCTGACAGCAGGCCAGGCTCTCACCAGGCAGGCACAGGCCAGGCTGAGCACTGTTAGAGGCACTGAAGGACGGATTTGGGAGTGCTAGCGGAAAGGGGCATGAGCTTCCTCTGTGCCTACAGAACTGCTTCCCCCTTCTGTGCCTGCACACCCAGGGTGGGAGGGCTGGGAGGCCAGGGCTGGGGTGTGCAGCTTCCCAGTGGGACTGCTTAGATTGGCAGTGCTATGCAGGGGAAATTCACTGCTCTGCAGGTGCTGTGCTTGCAGGACTTTCCCTGTGTCATGGTAAATGCGGAGACCCATTTCCCAACCCACCTGACCATCAGGGAGCACAGGAATGCTGTGGCCAGGAGGTGAAACCTGCCTCAGCAATTTTCCAGGCTGAAAAAAATGTGGGAAAGTCACCAACTGGAGGCATGGAAGGCCGGAGCAGAGAGAGCCCTGGCTGGGAGTGCCTGTGTGGTCCAACCAGAGCTGCTGGTTTCATCCTGCAGCCACACAAGGCACTGCCTGGGCAGGCACACTGGCACTGCCATTGCCTCCTCAGAAAGGGAAAAGGCACTCTGGGTTTTTGGCTCCTCTGACAGTTGCAGCAGCCAGCTGGAAGGCTTGCTCTGCTGAACCTTAATTCTGTGGCCATGGAGGAAGGAGGAACAGTGGTTTCCCCTTCCCCAGTGCACCAGGCTTGCATGGCAAAGGGAGGGTGAGTCCCTGTTCCCTCACATTCCTTACAGAAGTTGCCTTTGTATGACTGCCTCTGACAGCCCGACTCAGAGAGGGCAACCTCAGAGGCTCAGGGGCAGATCCTGACTCTGCCAATAGCAGCACCGTGCTGGCATCCCTGCACCCCAGCAGGCGGGAACATTCAAGGCAGGGAAGTCACTGGAAGAGCCCGATTTGGGGGTCCCTACCATGAGCCTGCCTCCTGTGGGGGTCAGGCCATAGCCAGGCCCTCTGCATGGCTGTGGATGTGGGCTGTGCTGGACACGCTGCTCTCCTCTTTGTAACTTTTGGGGGCCCGGCTGGCTTTCAGCAGGACCAGGAAAGTGTCTGTGGAGATGGCCCCAAACTCAAAGGTGAAGGTGCCATAGAAGATCAGAACATCAATGATGAACATCCATTCACACAGCGCGGCCACGTGCTGCAGCACGAAGCTCTCCTGGATGAAGAACACACCGCCTGAGGGCATCCCAGTCAAGGAAAGCACAGCTGGACCACTACCATCCCATGGAGGACCATGTCCTACTGTCACTGCACGCTGTGAGCAGCCCCCATCCTCAGGAAACACACCACCACCCAAGAAACCCCCCATACTTCCCGCAGTACCAGGGAGAGCCTTGGCACAGGTGAGGCGGTGGCACACATGCCCAAACCAGCCTTGGTAAATCACAGGACGCATGCCAGGCGTGGATTTTGTGAAGAGGCCAAGGCAGGGAGACCTCAGGGTGCAGACCTCGGGGCAAGCTGTGTGCCCACGGCCTCACCCTCCCCACCCTCTCTTGTCGAACAAGGCTAACGTTCCCCATTCTCCTGCGGGATGCAGTTACAGCCAGTAAAACTCACCAGCCCTCCATCCCCTTGGCAAGGGGGTTTGGGCTGTTGCATCCCAGCCCTGCAGCACCCCTCTCCCTCTGCACTGGCAGGTGGCTCATCCCAGAGAGGGGATTCCTCCCTTTCCTTCAGGTCCTACTGCTGCCAGAGTCTCTCTATGCTTCTCTCATCACCACTGGGGATCTCTAGAGGAACTCACTGCCAGAGCCACCTTGGGTGAGTGGAGAAGGCAGGTACATCCCCAGCCCTCCAAGTGAATCCTCCAGCAGCACCCTGCCATCTGCCTGCAGGACAACAGTCTGGGAGAGGCCGAGAGGCAGAAACCCGACCCACACAGGGTAGAACCCTCAGCTCACACTCCCCATCCCAGCAGGGGAGGTCCCCACAGCATCCCCACACAGCTGCTTTCCTACTTCCATTCCCAAGTACTTACAGAGCAGCATGGCCACGGCAGACAGGCACCAAGTGCTGTCTCCCTTGTCCTTACAAGCCCTGCCAGTCCCTCCCAGCTGGCACGGCCCCATGGCACTCCTGCCCTACCCAGCTCTCTGCCTGCTTCCCATCCCGCCTGCCTGCTGCTGTGACAGCAGGACCTTCTGGCACATACCAGACCCACCAGCACCCTCCAGGCTCCTCCTGCACTGCTCACCCTGGCCAGACCCCAGCCAGCCTCTCTGGGACCTGTGGACACTGCATGCATTTTCCTGTTCCTGCCCAATAACCACTACCTTGTTTCCCAGTTTATCCCTAACCTCAATCCCAAATAAGCCTCTGGTTCCCCAGCTGCACACTTGTGATACTCTTCCAGCCCTGCTGCCATGCCCTCTCTCCCTCCCTGGTGTGGTGTTTGCAGACCCCAGTGCCTGGCTTCAGCCATATTGGCAACTCAGATTCCACCCTGCACAGTGCGAGGCTGGAGCCTGCAGCAGTGGCTGGGCTGGGGTGCAGCAGCCAGAGCAGGGCTGATTTAGGCACCCCAGCACCTTGAGAGATGCCCTTCACTGTCCCTTCCCCTCCTCAGCCCCTGCATGGCCCTGATACTGCAGCTCCCCAGCCTACACCTGCACGAGCTGTGCACCTCAGCCCCTGTCCAGCTCCTCTCCTGCACCGTGCCTTGCTGCCAGACCAAAGATGGAGGATGTGGGATGCATACCCCCTACGAGGACACCTTTAGCCAGCTCATCCCAGATCTCCTCTCCGTATCCCCCCAGAAGGATACTGAAGACCAGGGTGAGGAAGGCCACAATGGTGAGAATGCTGCGTAAGTGGCCAGTCCAGTACTGCCCACGGGTTTTGGCCATGCGGTAGGTGAGGATGGACTGCAGGAGCAGGAACAGCATGCTGGTGGGAAAAGCCACCCCTGCCCCGATGTAGTGCAGCACCTTGGCGTGATCCACCTGCAGGGGAAGAGACCTTCAGTGCCGGCACCCTCGTATGCTCCCCAGCAGAAAATGGCTCTGCTCAGGGGGTGGGCTTGTGCCCCTGCAGGGGTGCAGCAGCACCAGGGATGGATCCTGGCAGCTCATCCTGGGCCCATCTCCTGGCTGAGGAGCAGATGTGGACACACCGTCTGCTGCTGGGATCTCAGAGCCCTCCGTTTGTTTCACCACGGGGCAGTAGCTCCTGAGCCCCTTGGGCCAACAGCTCAACTGTGCCCAGGGGCATTGGGCAGGAGCTGTTCTGTGCCATGAGCAGCATCTAGGGCTGCCTGCACCCCTCCTGAGGGTCACAGCCCTGCTGAGCTGAGCCATAGCTGCAGAACCGGCGCACTGGGGCCAGAGAAGCTTCTCCCGGGTGGCAGTGCTGGCAGCAGCCTCCTGCCAAGTGGAAGGGCCCGGCTGCCACAGGCAGAATGCAGGCAGGTGCCTGGCAGTGCAGGTAGGGGGGAGTGCTGCCACCAGCCCCTGGGTGCTCTGGCCACCCCGTGAGCACAAGCTCTGCCCAGACAGTTTCCTGGCATCACCCCCGGAGCAGCAAACACCCACATGGAGGGCAGCAGGAGCACTGGCAGCTTGGCCTGGTCTTCTCTGCCTGGGTGGCACGTCCCTGCCCGCACAGGGTCAGGCGTCCATGGAGGGGACAGACCATGCAGAGGGGCTCAGATAAGGTTAAACCAAACCCACCAGCTTAGTCCAGACCCAAACCTATGAGTGCACAAAGAGGACTCCCAGTGCCTGGGGAAGCAGTGGCTGGAAGACGTGAAGGAGTGCACAGATGAGACCAAAATAACCACCTCTAATCCTACACTGCTGAATGCTGCCCTTGCCCTGCTTCAGCCAAGACCACCTCTTGCCCTGGGGCCCCGAGAGGATGCCTCACCTGGAAGTTGCCGACCATGGTGAGTCCAGCAGCGCAGACCCAGCCAGTGGCAAGCCCCAGGGTGTTGAGGAGGGACGGCCTGAGGCACTCCAGAAGGTGGGCATAGCGCAGCAGCCCCACCAGGATGACTGTGGGAGGGAGACACAGCCCCATCACACAACTCTGAATGCATCCCCTTCCTCCTGCCCCCTGCCAGGCAGGGAACCTCTCTTCCAGCCCCGCTGTGGGCAGCAGGCACTTACCCATGAAGGAGCCCAGGCTGCAGATGAGGCTGAAGAAGCAGCTCTCAGGGGGCAGGGTGCCACATTTGCTGCAGGGACAAGGCAAGGCCCAGGAAGCCCTCAGCCAGGCAGCACTGGGGTGCAGCACTTGCTCCCCCTACCCAGAACATGCTCCTGAGGGCTCTTGAAGCAGCTCTGAAACCCGGCCAGCCCCACACTCCCACCCCATGGCTGCTCACCTGACAAGGGGAATGTGGTCCAGTGTGCAGCAGGAGCCGGGGCTGTCCACGCCGCACGACTGGTTGTAATTCCTGCCGGGAGGAAAGGGACAGCTGGGGGAGACAAGCTGCTGCCAGGGACCCTCCTGCCCACAGCCCCTGCAAGGGCAACAAAGCTGCTCCCCCGCGAGTGCAGCCAGACCCCAGGGATGTGCCCGCACCCCAGGGACAAGCCTCTCCGGTGAGCAACCCACAACACAATAGGGTCCTTTGGGAACATCACGCCTGGGTTTCCACAGGCTGCGCCCTGCCTGCTGGCTTTGCTGCCCACCCAGTGTCCCTGCCTGCAAGGGAGAAGCCACGGTGGGGCAGGAGCTGCACACAGTGCTGGATGCACAGGCTGGGGTGCTGGGGTCAGGGGGTTCCTGCAGCCCCAGGCAGGAGCAGGAACCAGCCAGCCCCATCACCCACATCCCGGGGTGGGAGCATGGGTGAAACCGGGCAGGCAGCCACTGACAGCTCTGGGCTTGCACAAGACATGGGACAGGGAACGCCAGGCTGAGTGGGAAACAGCGCCCACAGCCACGAGCACCGGGGGCAGTGCCACCCTGCCCGGGAGCCAGGGAGCTGCCGAGGAGCTGGGCTCTTTGTCCACAGCCACCGCAGAGCCTGGGAGTGCCTCCTGCAGCACAGACCCTGCAAGCCCGGGGAACCAGAGCTCCTGCCACACCTTCCTGTATCCCAGCTGCTGCTGTAACCAAACTCACCCCATGGGTACGTGCCCCTTGCCCCCCCAGGAGCTGGCACACACTCGCAGTGGGTTTCTGGGCACCCCTTTGCTGCAGCATCATGCAGGCAGCCAGCACCTCTGCCTGGCACAGCTGAGCAGGACACCCCGGCCCCCCACCCAGCAGGCAGGGAGCCCAAAGCCCTGCACCCTATAACGACCCTCAGACACCCCTGCCCCATGGCAGGGACAGGACTGGGGGGCAGTGCCACGCTCTCCTGGCTCAGGCTGACCCTCAGCCACCTCCAGCCGCCCAGCAAGCATATGGTTAAACGGGCCTTATTGGAAAGGGCCAGGCTGGGCTCTGGTGTGTTTTCAAGTCTCCTCATTTACTGGTGGCTTTGTTTTCCAACCACGAAACCCCGGCGAGGCGTGGAGCTCCACGGCCTGCTCAAGGGCTGCTCCTGGGGCCATGTTTGGTTTGGGAGGGATTCTTCTGTTATTATTTTGTTTAAAGCAGGCCGCCTGAGGCTGGGAAGCATTATTCATCATTAAGGGCTGGCTGTGCAGCAGAGACAACCCGACACACACATTCTTCCCAGGGCAGAACAAGCCATCAGGCAGGAAATGGCAGCAGGTTCCCTCCCCCCCAACCCTTCTCTCCTTCAAACACTCCAGCGAGAATTAAACTAACATGGATTTTTCTGGGCAGATTTTTAAGGAGACACAACAAGCCCAAAGCCCTGCAGCAGAAGCTGCCAGGAAAGCAAACAGTTGTGTTTTCCCCAGCCCTCGCCTCTCCCATGCCTCATCCCCCATCCCAGGGTACTGCAGCCAGCTCTGCCCATGGGGTTGCTGGGCTGTCCCATCTCCTGGCACTGACAGATTTAGACTCACGCAAGCAAGCCTCAACCTTTCCCATGGAGGCACACAGCCTCTGTAATTCCCTGACCACTTATTTCATCCTTTCACCATGCTCTTTTTTCAATGGCTTCCTTCTCCCCACCTGGTCTGCAGCTGGGTTCAGTGGAGCAGCTATAACTGCAGGCAGGGGATAGATGGCAGCTCTGGGTAGCCCTGCTTGGCCCTGGCACTCTCACTGCTCTGCAGATGTGGGATTCTACCCTGCCTGCAGCTAGACCCCAGGCAGCTCTGCTCAAGGACAAGCAGGAGATGTATCCTGGGGCTATTGTGCCCCATCACTGTCACTACCACCATGTCTGCCAAAGGGTGAAGGTGGCTCTGTGCTTCATCTAAGATGACCTCTCCCAACATCCTCAGCCTCCTCCTAGGGCCAGCCTGGCCCCCAACCCCCCTTTCCATGTGGTGAAAGTGCAGGGGGGCCTTGGCTAGCCAGTGGTCCAGCACATCACAGCATGGCTCATAGTCCGGAGGGAACACGGCATTACGGAGTCTGTACCCAAGCTGGTCCATGGGGAGGTGCCCTCACAACCCCCCTGCCCAGGCCTTACCAGTTGTGGACAGGGCAGATGTGGTTGTTGGAGAGCGCCATGGCATACCTGGGGGACAGACAACAACAGGGATTACCGCAGCCACCTGCCTGCCTGCATTCCTGCTCCCAGTCAGTCCCAGGGCCCAGCCCCATGGTGGGATAGGGGGGTACAAGCCCCCGCTGAGTGCGGGGGGCCAAGCACTCACCCTGTGGCACCTCCCAGCTTCATAAAGCAGGAAAAAGAAAAGCAAGACCAGCTCCAGCGAGCATCTCCCTGCAGAGTCACCCCGCACCCGAGTCAGTGCAACGAGGGGTTCATGACATGCATCCCACCCAGCTCCAGTGGGGTCTCGGCCCCGGAACCCCCCATCAGAGCAAGGAGCCCTCCCGCGTGGCAGCCCCAGCAGCAGGCACACCGTGCTGCTCAAATCGCTGCTGCCAGCGGCCATAAACAGCTCAGGTTAAAAATAGGCCCCGGCACCAGTAAGAAAACCCCTCTGCTGCCAGAGCCAGCCACGTAACAGCCAGGCCGTGAAAGGATCATGCCAGCAAAGAGAGGCAGGGCAAAGAGCGGAGCTGAGGGGACTCGAGGGGCAGCGCTGCCCACCTCAAGGGTCCTCCACCAAGAGCACCCCACAGACCCCTCGCCCAGCTGCTTCCCAGCACAGGTCTCCCCCAAATCCCTGTCCCAGTGCTCCGTGCTCTCCTGGGAGAGACAACAAGCCAAGAGAGGCATAGCTGGCACTGGCCTCGCAGTGGGGTGTGCTCCCACCCGCCCATTCTCCCCTTATGGCTCTCACATCATAGGCATGGCCAGTGGCACCCTGCATGGCCCCAGGCAGACCCACAATAAGCTTCTACAGGCAACTGCCCAGCCTCACCCCGCCACTGCACTGAGGAATGACACAGTGTCCCCTAGGCAGCTGCAGGACACGTATGGGCACAGAAGCAGGGCCCAAGACCCCCACTTCCAGGTCAGCTCTGGCTGTGAGCACCATAAGCAGCACCTCCCACCTGAGCTGCTGAGGGCTGGAGGGGCATCTGCCCCTCAGGGTCACCCAGGGGAGACAGACAGGGCTTTGTGAGGAGTCCAGAGGAAACACTGGGAGCATGAGTTCTCTGCACCTGGGTCAGCATTCTTTGTTGTGAAAGAGAATGGTGGATACCACAGGGAGAATCTCTCTGAGAGATCTGCATGGTCTGGGGTGCGTTTGCTCCATCCCATGCTTCAGGAAGTCCCATCACCTATGCTGGGGCTCCCTGCACCTTTAGGAAAAGGCCCTCATCCAGCACTCACTGTCCCTGCAGTGGCACAGGGTCTGAAGAAGAACAGCCCTATGTGAACAGCTGAGCTCGCAAAGCCAAGGCCCAGAGTAGTGACCAGCAGGCTGGCCAGTGATGCTCACCCAGGTGACACAGCCTCTACCCCCAGCACAAGGGACACATGTCCCCTGCCCTCCCATCTATCCCCCACATGGGATGGGTGCCCATGTGCTGGTTACGGCCTCGGTGCTGCAGGACATGGGCTGGTAGCAGAACTCCCAAGACCATTCCTGTGCCCCACAAGCATCAGCTGTGCTCCTGCTTGGGCAGGGATGCATGATCCTGTGGGGTGTCAGGGGTGCAAGGCCAGGGAGTCATAGGCCAGTGCTGCTGCAGGAGATACAGAGTGGCTGTGGAGCACAAGGAGGTGTGGGAGCAACCGAGCATGAAGAAGTACCCCAACCTGATGCGGGCCCAGCGGTGTCCCGCAACCCCACACCCTGCTGCATCTCACCCCGGAGCATCTTCCATCCCCCGGCCACAACATCCCGCCCCGCAGCCCAGGCGTCCCCCGCCGGTGTTTGGGGGCCGTCCCGCGGCACTCACACGATCCACATGCCGGTGATGGTGAAGGCAGGCAGCGTGATGGGCAGGATCCCCCAGGCCGGCATCCTGGGGCCGGGCATGCCCCGCCGGGCTACGGGCGAGCGGGGGAGCCGGTGGAGCCTCCCCGTAGCCTGCTGCTGCCGGGCCGCCGCCGGGCCGCGCTCCCGATGGGCAGCCGGAGCCGGGTGGAGCGAAGTCCGCCCGCGCCGAGCCGAGCCCAGCCGTGCCGGGACAGCACAGGCCGGCCCCGCCCCGAAGGCAGCGCGGGTCCCGGTCGGCGGGCAGGGCCCGCCCCGTCCGGCGCAGAGCGGGCAGGGGGACGTCCCGCACGGCCTCGGGAGCCACGTGGCGGCTGTGCCGCCGGGCCCGGGGGGGGGTTCGCCGGCAGCCCCGGGCAAGGAGGTCTGGAGCGGGCGGCCCGGGCGAGCCCGAGCGCGGTGTCTGTGCCTTGACCCCGCAGGGCACAGCCGGGCGCGGGAACACGCTCCCGTTCGGCACCACCCGCAGCAAACAGCCCTCCCGGGAGCTGCAGCCCCGAACAGCCTCTGCCGCCGTTGATTCGGGCAGCAGGAGCTGGCTGCAGGGCACAGCGGCCACCCCTCAGCCGATGCTCCCTCTGCCCGTGTCCTGGAGGGTGCAGGCAGCTCCAGCGAGTGCGGCCCAAGGGGCACTGCCTCAGTGCTGGAGTGAGCCAGGAGGTGACAGCCGGGCACCAAAGACCTTGCTCAGTCCCCTCTTCTTCCTCCTGGGAAGAGGGTTAACATGGGCTCAGCCTTCCCTCCTGAAGACAACGCCCAGTTTGCTGCCTTGCCTCCCCTGACCTTGTGCCCTCACTACATGGCTAAGAGACAGTCACCTCAGGGGCCTCACACACCGCAAGCCACTGCCCGCCTGCACCATCCCGACCTGGCTAGCCTGCCCTCTCCCTCCCCTGACGCTTTCTACAAATGGCTCTCAATGAGGGGTTATATTTAGCAGCCGCCCACCAACGCTGCTGCCCAGGGACATTTTTCGTGGAAAACTTAAGAGGAAGCACGACTTCCCCAGCAAGGCCACAGCAGCAACACATCCCTATCCGCTCAGCAACAAGCCACTCTCCCACCCGGCGGCTGCTTGCAGGCGTGCTTCCAAATCCCAAAACATCCGGTGTAGCCATGGCCCCGGAGCGGCTGGTGCTCAAGCAGCCTGCGCCTTTGCACTGCCTCACCCCTAAGAACAGCAGCGGCCCTGGCCCTGGCCCAGAGAGGAGCTCTGGGTGCCCACCAGCTCACCCAGGCAGGGGTTATGCAACCGGAGGAGTATTGCACACTGGGACTTGTAGTCTCGGGGGATCTTATCGTTCCCTGCACTGAATCACGCTCCAGGCAGCCTCCTCTCCGGCACGGGCTCTGTCCTTGCTGTTCAGCACACCGGATCCCCGACCTTCTGCTGCAGGAGCTGCACCCCAGAACTTTGCTCCGGAGCCCGCTGTGCTCCCAGAGCTGCCCCTGCGCTTTGCCTGCCGCAGACCCTCCCTTTCCCGGCAGCCACCCGGCCACGGGGACAGGCAGCGTTGGAGCACTGCCGGGCAGCACGGGGTAAGCGGTGCCGCTGCTGCCGCCTCCCGCAGCCTTAGCGGCGCTCAGGTCGTGCTCGGGCCAGGGGAGAGCAGCACAAACCCCGGCGGCTGCCTCTCACGCTGTGTGTGTGTGTGTGTGTGTGTGTGTGTGTGTGTGTGGCAGCAGGACACCGAGCTGTGGAGATACTTGAGGCCCTGTAACAGGAGTGCAACAAGTGGCTCTTGTGGGGGTGAGGGTAACTGCCGAAAACATACTTCACACAGACCAGGTCTTCTAAGCATGCTCAGATTCAGTTTAGAAATTGAAAGTAAAGGCAGCATTGATGCACATGTTTCAATGCCAAATTTGCTTTAAATCCGGGGCTTACCTTTCCACAGGGTTTTCTCACACAAGGAAACTTCACACCAATGAGGAAAACACCAGCTCCACGTAGCATGTCAGCTACTAACACCCACTAAATGCCAGTACTTATTTCTGTTCTGTTTCAGGGGTGGAAGTTCTTAATGTAAATAGGAATAGAAGGGGTACGTAAATCCAAACTACAGTGATGTCTGTCCAGCCCCTTCTGGAAAACAGTGAGGCAGACCTGTAAGAATGGGAAAGAAGTCCAAACCTAGAAAAAGTATATGCTGGGACAAACCTGAAGGCCAGTGTTGTGAGCACGGCTCCTCCTCAACTGCCACTGGCAATGTTACTCTCTTTTATGTAATTTAAGTTGCAAATAGGGTTTAAGCGCCTTACTGATAAAATATGTATCACGGCACATGCTACCTGTCAGCTGACTCATATCTCCTCCCCGTTCAAACACTTTCCCTGCTATTTTTTCTCAAACACATGAAACCTCATTATTGCAACGTCCTAAGGTATGTTTTTGGTTTTCCAGTCCATATCTATTCACACATTTTAGTCTAGTGAAAGCTGTTTAAAGTGCAATTCTGTCGTTCCAGTCGACATTCTTTACATACCAGTCCTGCTTCCTGCAGTTTTCTCAGGTGGCTTTTGCTTTGCACTGCAATTGTCTGAATTAAGATGCAATGCTCTCAGTAGAAACGGGGATTGCAAACACAGTTTAAAACACAGTGTCCCCCAAACAGCTATCTGAAGGCAGAAGGGAAAACTGAGCTTTGCCATCAGCTGGTACCACTCCAAGAAGCTGAAGGATCATCTGGGGATCAGAGGGCAGCAGTGCTGAGATCAAAGCACGTGACAACTAAGCGATGGCTTACAAAGAGTTAACCACCTAAAGGTTTCAGTGAGTATTTTGGAGACAGATCAGAAAAACAGAGCTCTAAACAGAAGCAAGGGCTCAGAAACAGAAGGTGGGGAGGTGGGCTGGATACAGAAGGGCCATGGGCAGCATAAGGATTCAAATACATGAATCAGGACATCTAAGGGCTGGAAGACCACAATCTGGATGCAGTGGAGAGTGAGGAAGGGAAGTGATAACATTCCAGGAATGGTGGAAATGGACTAAGGGAACCGGGATTTATTAACGGGACTTTCCTAGTATGTGTGTTACTCTCCCATTACACAATATCTAGACCTTTGCTCAAGCAATTCAAACATACTCCACGTTTTGGAACCTTTTATCAAGTTCATAGAAGTGTCTTGGAATCCTTGCAATAGGGAAGGCATTGGTGCCTCACACAGCTCCAGGGACACTGTGTGGATTTTGCCACAAGACAAAGTAGAAGACATCAGGAGGGAAATATATGGGGTTGACGATATCCATGGCAAGCATTAGCCCTGGAAGAGCCCAGGATCTCTCATGCTCTCTCTCCAAGTCCAAGTCCTGTCAGTGAAAACAAGGATTTCTTTCTCATCAGGTGGAAAATGCTTCTTTCATCTAAGCCAGGTTGTCACCGGGGTCTGTGCTCTGGCTGTGTGCTGAGATCCTCCTGAGCACCTGCTCCTCAGCCCTAGTCTTTGCCCTCAGTGCTGGCAGTGTGTGAGCACACCCCAGCATAACACCAGGAATCTTACAGCCGACACTGAGCTATTACCAGAAGCAATAGCAATCTAGCTGCTGCAGTTCTGCTTTGTTTATGATGGGAACCATTTCTGCTTAGCCCCCTGATGGCTGGCCTCCACTGCAGCTCCCCCATGTGCTGACCATCTCTTAGGGCAGGTCTCTCCATGCTCCATGCAGACAGAGCACTCTCTTGGAGGATCGTGGTACATGAGTTGGGGGACTGGCAGGTGGGCACATCAGCTTGGCAACTGAACTCCACTCCTCCCAAAGTTCTGAGCTGCAGCACCATGACAGAAAAGCAGTGCAACACTGGAACATTCATTTACAGGATGTATTTATTACACTGTAAAAAGTCTGTTGGATTTGTAGCCATTTACTCTGTATGTACACTGGTTGTACTCCCACCCCAACCATAGGTTCCTTCTCAGTACAGTATACATGGGGTTGGGGTGCCGCCCATGGCCCTCCCAGTCATCAGTGGGATTTCCAAGGTTGGTATTATTGAGCATTTAGCCATCTAATGGAGAGAGGAGGAAGAATGGAAACACAGCACTTGCCAGGCAGCAGCTCTGTTCTGGGCACCAGGAAAGGAAGAGTGGGACATCCTTGCTGCAGGGCTGAAGCACTAGAATGACTACCAGAGCCTCAGCTGCAGGGGTGTTCTAGGTGGACAAGGTGGTGAGCTCCCAACAACTAGAAGATGCAGAAGGGTGCAGTCCCTGCAGAGCTTCCAAGAGAAAACACTGCAGACTTACTGGGCATCTTGTCAGCCAGTGCCACAGATCAACACATCTCTAGCTGAAGAGGAAGCTCTCCTAAGGAATGGGGCTGGACACCAAGAGGCCTATGCAGCAGCGAGTGGTGGACAACTCAGCACTGCTGTGCACCACAGGAGAGTGGCTCCTCAGGCACTGTTTGAGACATAGCCACAGTGCTCTGCTCTCAGCTCATGGGACTCTGCATTTCCCTCTCATCTGCTCAGCTACGTAGGGCCTTCTGAATTTGCTCTCCAGCCAGAAAACCTGATTACATTTACGGCAGGGAGAAAAAAACAATGCTGCCCTTACCAGACTCCCTGACTACCTACTCCCTATCTGGCATGGGGATTACTGTTATCCATGTTGCACAAGGAAAGCATGCGGCTACAGCAGACAAGAAGCCCTATGTAGTAAGCTGGGAGCTGCACTGTAAGCAATCCACATTTCTACACAAAATTCTCAACCTGTTGAACCCAGGCATGCGCAGAGCCCAAACAAAGCAGTGCAACCAGAAGCATGGGCAGGAAAGCTAGGGAATGCCTGGGGAATTGTCCAGGGACTGTACTGAATAATATGAGAGGCAATCCTGTACTGCAGCCCCTCTCTGGTGTGACATCAAAGACTTTTGCCTCTTCACTAGATGAACTGGTGGCAGGTGCTAAGTGTGGACATCACCTGGCCCCTGAGATTGTGAAGACAGGAAGAAGACTGATCAGTGGAACTGGGCACCCATCCAACACAAAGATTTCTAGGCAAATTTCTAGGTGGTTGCCACAAGAAGGGAGCAGAATGTGATGTGCTCCAGGGGGATTTGTGGCAGCAGCCCTTCTGCTCAGGTTAGCATCATCTTCTAAAACAAACATGCCCACTACCAGAGAACATTTGGCCAGCATCCTCCACCCACAGAGCTTCCTCAGCAGACAGTTCTCAGACATCCTCAAACTAATTGACTTCAGAGGTTGTCATGGGATCAGTGGGCCGTGGAGTAGCTAGGAGGGGAACAGGAGAGGTGGCTTCAATTAGGGCTGGGTTGAGAATGATTGGAAGAGTCATAGGTGGCACCCCAACCTGCAGGGGAGAGGCAAGAGGCTGCAGTATGAGTGGCGGCTGTGCTGTCGTAGGAGGTATGTCTGTAACGGGGCTTGTCTTTGCTGGAGCTGATGCTGGGAAAGGAGGTGAGGCAGAGCTGCTGATGGTGGATGAAGCAGGTGCAGTGGCTCTTTCAGACTCTGGAAAGGAAAAGACAAAACACATCTTACACAAGGCCCTGACAAAGCCACCTTTCAGCTTAAAGCTAAGCAGGGCTGAAGATCAACTCAGGGTCCTTTTCAGACTTGCCCCTTCCACATACTTTCTTAGAAGGCCCTGAGGAGCAGGTGCCTATCACAGACATTCTGCCCCAACTTCTCTCCACCTCAGTAACCTCAGAAAGAACACAACCTATCAATTTGGAAGCACAATAATTCCACAACACCAGAGGCCTGGTCACTGCAGATTATGCTAAACCAAATCAAAGCAGACCTATGCCACCATGCTGGGAAGATGATTCCAGAAAGAAGAAAAGAGGACTCACCACTGGTACCCAGTTCACAGGGCTTCTCCAAAGGAACCAAGTGGGTAGCTGGTCTCACATCCCCTGCAGGAGAGGGGGGCAGGGCAGACACTAGTGACTTCTGATGCTGCTGCTCCATTGGTATGCTGGGAACAGGATCTAGGAAAAGAAAACAAGCAGTGAGCCCACATACCAGTTTGCTCACTCCTTTTGCCCACCCTCAGTTTGCCCTCCTTGTGCCAAGCTCCCACAGCTTCCTGCAAATATAATTTCATTAGCACCCAGGCACTCTGGCAGCTGTGTACTGGACAAAGTGCAAGCACTGAGTCCAAGACCTGTTTTTTTAAAGTTTCTCAGCCCTTTGTACCTTGGATGACTGTCTGTTTGAAAAGCTCATCCCGCAGCCTAGGTAAGAAACAGTCAATCCTTTCCCATGTGATCTCCCAGAGATCCGAGTATCCCGTCCGTGAGTCAGCACTGTGGAATATCCCAGCTGTATCCATTACAAGCAGCATATTCTTCAGAGACTCTGGGATGGCCTCCAGCTGTAATCAGAAGCAGTCCTCAAGTCACAGAGGATGTATATATAGCAATGAAGAAAAGCTCAAAACAGCTGACAGGCTGCCTTGGAAACAGAGGCCAGGGCAGAAATCATGGAACAAAATGGCTTTGGAATGAAAAGATTAAAAATAAATAAATAAATAAATAAATAAAAATTAAAAAAAAAATCAGACCAACCAAAGTACCTTTCAAGTTCAAACATTGATGAACGGCTTTCAAAGCACCGCAGCACCACTTTCAGCATCTTACCAGTAAATCACTGGAGCCAGCATGCATGTATTTGTCCATGAAGTCCAGGATTGTCAGCCACAGGGCAGCAAAGGTGGTCAATGAGAGCAGGGGGGAGAGATGTTGTAGGAACACCTAGAAAAAAACCAAACCATAACTACTGTTAACAAATAGTTTCAGGGCTGCTGCTCACAGCTTGACAAGCCAGTTGTGCAAATCTGGAATTCCCCCTCCCTGTGGCAGGCTAGGAGCACACACAGGGCCAGCTTGAGGATGTCAGAGGACTCCACTCTTCTGAGCTGCACATAAAGGAATGGATGTTGTTTCCTTTGCATGAGGCCACTGCAGTCTGCATCACCATGTCTTCCAGCCCTTCCAGGCTCTCTGCCTGAGGTCAGTACTATCAGCTTGTGACATACATTATTCCACCACTCGAACAGGCTGTCTTCAACCAATGCTGAGTGAAACACTTCATAAGGTACAAATTTCTTCCTGACAATTCTTCCAAAGGCCAAGATCATGGAGACAGTTCTGAAAAAAAGTCATGTCCCAACAGCAGAAGGTGGTGAAGGCTAGCACTGAAGACAGTCAAGCTAGCAAACTAACACCTATCCAGATCAGAGATGCTGAGAAGCTAATAGAACAAACTGCTCGCCTTGAGGCACATGTTTTCCTCTGAATTTCAAGCAGCAGAAACACACTTACCTTGGAGAGCAGCGTTGAGGCTCTCATCCGAGTTTCTTCCATCCCACCAACATCAGCTGGACTGATATTCTCGAGTAGCTTGGTTAGCAGAGGGAACAGCACCTATTGGTCAGACACAGTGGTATTTCAGAGCTGATAAAGTGACTGGTGAGATTTGCACAGTCTTACAGGAAAGAGCTGGCTTTTGGGACTAGTGGCTTCTAGGCAGAGAGCATGGATAAGCAGTGAGAAGTGGAAATGTGTGGACTCATTTCAATACTCCAAGAGGCTCTCTCAGAAGCCTAAGCAGAGAAGAACTTTTCACAAGATCAAAGTAGGGAATGCCTTGTCTGTTGTGGTGAAGAGGCTGCTCAGGAAGATGGTCCTAAAGTAGGACAACATTCTGCCACTCCTGCACCCAGCTTTGCTCTTCATGACAATGCTGTTCTGCCTACATGCCTAGTCCAGACAGGAGGTTACCTTGTTGAAGCAGGACTCCCATTCCAGGGCATCCAGGGCCTGCAGGTCATGTACTAGGAGGGCTCGCTGCAAGTAAGTGAGTGCCTGCATCCGTACTTGGCGTCGGGCATCACAGCACAGCCAGGCAATACCTGCAAGAGAGGGGTTCAGGACAAAGCCCACAGTGGAAGTGTCACATCCCTACCTCCCCAGTCTAGGGTGAAAAGTCTAATGAAGATCAAACACTCTGGGGGAAGGAAAACAATAAACATAAAAGCATTATATTTGTTCCAGGCCACAGACTGGGAATCTACTGTTAGCTCCAGAATCAAGCTGGCAGCTAACTCATGCTAAAGGTACTATACTAGATCTGATCCAAGCTTTTTTTTTTTTTTCAATTACAGCAGACCCTAAAGCCCACCTCTGCCTGCTTTCTGCATTTAGGTTTTGGCTACTAAACTTTCCCAAGTGCTGCTATTATTCTGGAACAGTCTATGCTCACTCTCATCACAAAGAGATGCTTTACCCTGTAGCAAAGGACACCAACAGTTGGACCACAATGTTCGGGAATCTGCTTGGATTTTCTTTCCTGCTGTCTCTAGATGGCGTTGCTCCTCTGCCCAGGAGCTGTAGATGGTGGCCGCTCGTGTGTGTAAGGTGTGCATGAGGTCCAGGAGCTGCAAGTCAAGCATCACATTAAGCAACACATACAACTTAAATTTTTGAAGCAGTTCTGGTCTCTGCTCACCCCCAAACCAATACAAAAATATCCGGAGCTACTCAAGCCAGCTTCCTGAATGTACATAACCATGTATAGCTATGGAGATGGTGTCAGGCTCTGCTCTCTGTACCTTCCTTAAGTAGCCAAGTGCCAAGCATCTTCAGCAATCTATCTCAGTTCACTAGTCATGTTAGTCCCATCTTCCAGGAACAGTATCCCAATCTTGCTAGGAGAAAGAATGGAGTCTTTCCTGGCACAGAGCATTGACAAGCAGCCAAAGGAGGAAACACAGTGATTCAGTTACACTGCCTAGGACTACTCTCTGAAACATTTTTCTCTTTAACAAAAAAAACCCATGAAGGACAAGCAAAGCTCCCTGAGAACAGCTCCACATGGGCAAATAACAGCATTCTAGTCACTCTGCTACTCAACTGAGGTCCAACAGCCTGGCAGTCAACAGGCCTGTGCCTTCACACCTTTGAAGTACCACCTGGAAAGAGAAATTACTCCTTCATCCCACAGGGCTTTCTCCTTTTCAAAAGCTCAGATGCCTTATCAGACTCCCCACTAATCTTACACGAACCTTATGCCATCCATCTTACCTACTGTAGCGACTCAGCTCCAGACTCCATCCTCCTTGCTTTTCAGAGGAGTTCTCTCGTGACTACTATTGTGCTTTTGTCTATCCAAACTGCAGTGTTCCTCTTTCAGTGCAGAACCACATTGCCACCAGAGCCACCCTCTGACATCTAGTGCTCACTAACCTAAGATGCAGCCTCCCCTTGCTTCATGAAGGATCCCAGTGACTCCCTAGAAGGGCCCCAGATATGGGAAAGGAGAGGAGGAAATCCGTGCTATACTTACGTCCTGACTAACCTGTAAAGACACAGTGTGGTAGCTGGCAGGGATGCTCTCATCCTCATCCTCATCACTATGTGTGTGTGCCTGATGCTGGCTCAAGACCCGGGATCGACGTGTGGAACTCTCCTTTGGCTTTTTTTTTAACCGACTGGATTTACTGTCATACCTGTGGCTCTTCCCCCTCTTTTCCTGGGACTTGTAGCCTAGAAAGTGAAAAGTAGCAACATATGATATACACACTCCACCATGAAATTTTCTGCCTTTCAATGCACACAGAGCCACCTTTTGATATCCCCAGCAGAGGGCCCTGTCCTGTAAGATGACAACTACCCACTTGAAGATGTACCCAGCACTCTTTCAGAACAGCCTTCAGTAACAGCTGATACTGTTACCTCCACATCAGCTCCAGACCTCTTGCTCTCTATCACAGGGAGAGGGATAAGAATAAGGTCCCTGCTGCCAGTAGGAGCCAGAACACTTTTCTCACAGCAGACCATCTACTGATGGTCCCTAACAATATACTTCTTTTCTTGCTGCCTGGCTACCCCAAGCCCAATCCTGATTGTCAAACCAAGGCCATCTTACCCCCATTCAAGCTTGCCTCCACAAAGATGCGGATGGTTTTGACACAGAGCTCGAAATTCTCAGGTGTAACATGGGCAGCATCTCGCACGATGAAGGACAGGGACTCTACACACTTCATGAGAGACTTTGTGTCGTGTGGGCCCAAATCCAGCCCCACAGTCAAGCTGTACTGGTTGACAAGAGGAGATGGCCCCAGCCTGCTGAGTCCAGCTGTGGATCTCGAGGTGTCAATGTCATCTTTCCCCACCTGGAGGGTATAGCAAGAGAGTAGCAGGAGAGGGTAGCATAACAAACAGCACCTCAGGCACATGCTTAAAGGAACTTTCTTCTACAGCCAACAGACAACACTTCTGGGGGATCTGTTTCCCTTTTTAACTGATTTGCCTCCAAGCTTTCTCCTCTTCATCTGCATCTCCTCTCCATCCTCCCTTTACAATGTCAATTCATCTTAGCTCTCTTTTGTACTATCTTACTCTTTCTCTCCCTACCACTCCTCTGCCCACTACTACAAGTAGTCTTCTTCAGGCACCAGAAGCTCATTGACTACTCACCACTAGCCAACCGCTGTTCATGACATCCACATCTGTCCCCGAGCGATGCATCTTGCCTGGCTTCCCATGGTCCGTGTACACCTCCGAATCAGAGGTGTAGCCACGGTCCAGGCTCATGTCACTAGGATGATAGGAGGAAGAGACCTCACTGTCCGACTGAGCACCTTCAAGACAAAAGGCATGGGTTTTAGCTGAATGTAAAATCAACAACTTGGAAGAGTAGCTGTGGGTAAGGGAGAAGCAATTCAGATTAGTCAGACCAGCATCAGCTACAAATCACCGGTGGGCCCTAGAAGACACTGTACCAGGCCTCTCCTCCTGTAAGAACTATGACAGGAGCATGCACAAAAGACAGCAGGAAATGGATCTTTGATACTTTCTCCCTGCAGGTGTGTTGGGACTCCCCTTCAGAGGGAAGGGGCTTTCCATCCTCTACTATATCACTTGTAGGCCTGACCATGGTTTTAAAAAGGGCATGGAGTCCAATGCTTTGACCCTGGGGGAAGAATCAGATGTGCCACACAAATTAAGAACTACTGAGGTGCTAAGTTCAGCCAAGACAACTCAAAAAGCACAACATGGAATCACATGACTGACGTAGGGCCTCTGCTCCAACTAATACTGGTAAAATCTCTCTATGAACAGCAACCTACATTAGCATGTTCTATACCTGTCAGAGCTACCTTCCCTTACCTTTAAGATAACCTTAAATTTCATGTCCCAGGCAGAGCAGCCTTTGCAAGGGCCAAATTTAAGCTACTGGTATAATATTATTTAAAAGGAAAAAAAAATCGTCCTCTCCATCACTCAGTATTACCTAGAAAGCCACCAGCAGAGAGACAGACTTGCTGTGAACACAGTGTACCAAACATTTTCAGAGGGAACTAATGTTCTGATGTGCAAAGTGCCACAGTCAAGTAGCCTGCTCAATCAGCAAAGACAGAAACAGAAGAAAAGAAGGTGTGTGTGTGGGAAAGATGGAAGAAGACAGCCCAGCATTAGACCAGAAAGCAAAGGCCACAGGAGTTTTGCAAAATCAATTTCCTTTCGTCTGTCAAGTACAAAGCATCAGGGCCCAGCAAGGAAATTCTAGAAAAGAGGAAAAGAAAGGCTTCTGGAAAAGCCTTTTCTTACTGCTTGCTTTAAAAGTTTGAAGCTGTCAGCCTCAAATACACTGCCAGCTGGCTAAAGCAAAAGAGGAACAGTTTGCTGAAAGGACTGTCTTTCTAAAACAGTTAAGACAAGTGGGAAATAGTGCGTTGGTCTAGACACTCTGAACACAAATGTATTTGAAACAGAAAAAAGAACAACACCCTTTATGAGATCCTTTAAGCAGGGACAGAAAGGACTCAGTTCCACAAAAAGAAGTATGACAGAACAACAGCTGGATTTACATTACACACCCAGATGAGAGATTAAGGCTGTATTACCCAAGGCACCAGACCACAACCAGCACAGAATGCTTCTTGGGTAGAGCAAAGACCTCCTACAGCTGCTACAGCTGAGATCAGTTTTCTCCCCACTGCTCCCCCAGCGACTAGCACCTGGACTGCTGCTCTCTGAGTAGGAAGAGATGGCAAAGTAGACACAAGGACAGACCATGGGGTAGGACTGAACAGCAGGTGCTAGTCTTTAATCTTGCTAATGTAGTTTAATATCAGCTTTGTTTTCTTGCAGTCCCCTTTGCTAATTGAAAAGCTTGAGGAAGCAGCTGCTTATCTGGCAGGCAGGCATCAGATTTCCTAGCAAAAGCTGGTCTGTCTTACCTGTGTCATTATCTATCCTTGCTGTAACCTGCAGGGCTGCAGGCGGCTTCACTCCAGACCCAATGCACTCCAGGAGGGTGAAGAGCGTGTACCAGTCATCCCCAGAGTGAATGTTGGCAGCATTGGTCTTCAGGAGTTCATGGAGGCCGTAGGCAACCTCATGGCTAACTCTGGACAGTACGTTTGGCTTCATCATGAGCAGGATACGTAATGAGAGGAGAACCTGACAGAGAAGGAGACAAGAATAACAATTTCTATTATTTACACTCCATTCTCCAGCAAAGTCCCTCTTCATTTAATTAGAGCTACTAACAACTGCTGCTTGTTGTTATCTGAAGCACAGACAGGTTAAATGTGGGTCCATCCAACAACTGGTTTCCTGTGTTGCCAGATACGGCCACAAAACCCCAGCAACCGATTTTCCAAAATCCCTTACCTGTGCGCTGATTTCTTCCCGGCGAAGAAGCCGAATGGCCAGTCTCAGCAGCCCCACCACTGCCCTCTCCACCAAGAAGCAGAACTCCATTGCATGGACACAGAGATGATAGAGGTGGTCTCGGACAGTTTGCCAGACACAGGTCACACGGTCTCTAGCCACAACAAGGAGGAGGGAAAGAGGAAGATGAAAGGATATGAGACAAGCAGGATCTAGCTACCTCTCCCTGAGCTCCTGACAAGTCAGTATTTCTTCATTTCAACAAAAATCCCAGCCACCAGATATAAGAACAGATACATAGAAACAACAAAGCCATCAAATTTCTTATTTGCTTCTTTACTTGCAGAGCAATCAGGTGGGAGAATTCTCCCTCCAGAGTTTAGTTTATATTCTCCAAATCTCAGGATATCAAGCAATAATTCATGGCCGAATAGCCCCTCTGTTTGCACATGGTAGAGTGGAATTGCTAAGCCCTGAAATTACAGCCACATGCTGCTTCAGCTGGCAAATCAAGCACATAAGGAACTCATTCCCTGGACCCAGGCAGCAGCTGCAGTAAAGCAGGGACATTTACACTGAATCTGCATGTATTTCAAGGTCATACCTATTCTCCAGCACAATCCTCAGAAGCATCTCCAAGCAGAAGGCAGCATCTTCTTCATCATACGTCTCCTCATCAGGAGTCACAGAGATTAGAGCCTAGGAAAAACAGGAAATGTTTGTGAATTACAAGCTCCCAAAACTGGGGCACCAACAAGTGAGGACCAACAGAATGGCTTGAGTCTGGGCATAATTGCACTTCACTTTCTGGAGAGGTCACACACAGTCGATCAAAAATGCATTGGACAGAGGTCAAGCTAAATATATAGAAAGTTATATTATTATGCAAGATGAACTTAAAAAATATTAAACTAATGAAGTCTCTCAGATGAAGAGGAATTGTGAAAGCCAGCAGCTTCTTGCTAAGAATACTGTGAAGTACAGAAAAGGCAAATACCTAGGAATAACTACAAATATTGGAACTGTTTCTCTCCAGCCTGCATATGAAAGGAGAATTCCTTGCATAACAGAGGCAAGAGCAAAATGTTCCTCCAGAGCATGTTCCTCAAAAACTAAGTCACCATGTCTTCACGTGGGCCAGCAACACAGTGGTCTGTGTGATCCAATCAGCAAGTTCTACTTCAGCTGTTTTAAGTGTTGTTCTTTGGAGTTTACCCACTTATCTTTATTTTGAAACTCAATACCTATTGTTCAGAACCTATGCAGCAAGTCTTGATAAATAAATTTTCCTTTGTTTTAGCACGAGTCTCAACAATCTCATGAACCCTGTTGATGAAGCCAGTGAATTGCAATTACAGTAGCCTGAAGGGAAAGGCATTTGCACTTTAAGAAGCCATGGAATTAGGCAACACACACCCTGCCAGCCCACACAGCATCCTTGCAAGGGCTGCACTGCACTATTTGCTTTTGGAAATGGTGAGCAGCAGCCAGATTTGTTCCACACCCTGGAGCAGTCTCACACTCCACACTACCCTGAGAAGCCACTACCAGAACCAGGTAACTAACTACCCTCCCCCCCCCAGGGAGATAAGCTTCTCTAGCCCAAAGGCTAGTGAGTCCAGCCTTATTACACTTCCCGCAGCAGCCAGGTACCACAATACCTAGGGGTACACAGTCAAGTATTTCTGTACAGCTCTTGCTTCTAAAATGGCCTTTAAAAATGTTCTCATTAGGCACACAGCACATCAGAAAAGGTGAAAAAGCATAACCTTAAGCTCCTACAAGAGCTACACATATTTTCAAACACTTAACATGACTTCCTCAAGGCTTTTAGAACACATTTCACAATTTAATGTCTTCCTCTACTACTAAAGCAATTGTGGCTGCCAGCACAGAAGTTACATGTAAAAGCTGAACTAATGACTGGTTTCACATCCCAAATAGGTCCAAGACCTCCTTTGGGCACAGAGCAGCTAGAGTAGCATATATGCATGATCATGCATAGTGTACTTGGTCCATCAGCAGTCAAATATCTCTCTTACCTTCATTAGCTCCTGGAGGGATTCAAGTTGGAGGAATTTGCTTTCTGTGATCAACTTCTCAGGATCACATTGCTGCAAAAGACAGAAAAGAGGACTGTGCATCTGGAGGATGCGGAAGGCATACAAACAGAAATACAGCTTGTTGCAGGAAGAATACAAATACTGGCTTTAACAGATTTACCTGGAGGAAAACTGCCAGCCAGTTCACTCCTTCAATTACCTTAAATAGATCTGATCTATGCTAGACAGATTTTAACAGATAACTCCTCTGTGCACACACTACTCAAAGTCCAGGTTCAGATTTTGCTAGCTTATATGCCTGAACACTGTCTTGGAAAAAAATAGTAATTTGAGAATTGTTAAATTTGTCTTCAAATGTAGGAGTGCAGATCCCAGCCTTCTGTGGGGAATCATTCCTGTTTTCATTTGTTACTACATTTGTGCACAGCTTCTCTGTAGTTTCTTACAACTCCCAAGTCCTCTGGAACCAGCAATACTGCCTAGAAGCATGTATTTCTGTGGCCTTTTGCCTACATAGTACTGTCACCATGAACAAGAGCAGGTTCTTTTTCAGTCTGTATGTTACCTTTATGCATTCCAAAGCTGCTCGTTTTGCCTCCTGTGTCTCTGTAGATGGCCCTCTCATACCAGATTGCTCTGTCCCACTGAGGGTGAGCCAACTAACAAAACTCAGCACTGTAGATTCACCACTGCAGATCAGAAGACACCAGCATCAGTGAAAACTAAGGAATCATATCATTCTCCAGCTTTGGTACAAAAAGGACTGCCTAGGCCATCTACACCACTCACCGGTTAGATGGTGTCTCCTCACGTTGCAGATAGATTTTGCCATTAGGATCCACAAAGTCTTCGACCTTGAAGATGGACCAGAACATGTGTATGATCAATTGTCTACTTCTTTGAAGTCTTCCCTCTCAAGCCTGTAATGTTTCACTTAGTGATGAAACACTCTACGCAACCACTCACATGAAGGTAGTCACCCCAGCTCTTTACCTCCTCACCCCTTCAGTAGTGTCTCACCCCTATCTAGCAGTACCAATACCATATTCTAACACTTCGTGCCTGTAAGCATGTCCTTCTGTACAATATTCAAAATCTATTCAAGTGAAACGAACACTGGAATTTCTTAAATACAACAGAAAGTAAAATGAGAAAAAAATTAAACCCTAATAAAAGGGGCTGGAGGCTGCACAAAACTTGAACACTACACCCTTTTCAGGCTTTCTAGCTCTGTACAGACTTTACCAAAGCCAGAGCTCTCCCCCTCTTTGAACTGGTGCATGAAAAGCCATCTTCCCACTTCCCTACTCTTCAATTACCCACAGGCTGGCTATTATTACCTCCACCATGGCCTTGGGCAGCAGCTCTGCTCGGAAAAGCTGTAACATGGCCTCCATGATGTTTTTCCAGCCCTCCCGCAGAATGTCACCATGGCGATGAGCCAAGTGAAACACAGTCTTTGCTGCAATATGGGCCTTGGGATTACTTCCAAAAACAGTGGGCAGGTTCTCAATAGACTGCAGGAAAGAAGAGGGGGTGGCAATCAGTCAGCAAGAGTTGTTTTTTTTTCAACACGAATTAGGGCAGACTGTTCAGAACTGGGTATGGAAAAGACGACAGTTCTCTGTAAGATGCTTGGATAACTCCTCGGCTCATACTCACTTTGCACAAAACCAAGGACAAAACAGCTTACCCGCTACAAGATGAATCACTGAACCACCTAGACATAAGCTCTTCAAGAATAACAATACAGAGCATTTTGGAAGCGCTTGCTGAAAACTCACTAACACTAGTTTATTCTGCCATGGGAACTCATTCCAGGTTCAAAGTTTTCCTCAAAAGGAGCTCTTCTGGAAGCAGCAATTACTGTGGCTCTACTATCATAGAAGGAAACTACAGCCAAAAGCATTACTGACTTGCAAAGCTACTCCTACAACTACTTGAGAGCAAGATTCAAAGTATGAGTGAGGAGCCCTGACATAACAGTTTCTGCTAATAATTGCTGGATAACAATTCCTCATCATCTGTTCAATGCACTCACAGCTTTTCAAAATAAAGTGTGCTAAGTCATTGAAACAAACCAAATATATGCCAACAAAAGGAGAAAAAACCCAGCAATCATGTCAGCTAGTATCAGACACAGACATGCTCCATGTTTCAGCAGTTACTTAAGCTCATTGCAATGTTCCTTTTGACAAGAGATGGGCTTTGACAATCTCTTGCTTCTCAGGACAAAAACATACTTACTCCTTCAGCAAGAAAGGACAGAGAAGACAAGAAATAGGATGGATTAAAAACATGTATCTTCCAATCTCAGACTAGAAATTCAGAAAAACTAGATCTTGTTTCAGCCACAGTGCTGGAAAAGCTATTATTGATATAGAGGTGAACTCCCTCAGAAGCACCAGTATGGAAGCCTGGCAGAAATGTGACAACCCATTTGTTTTTTCAATAGTTGCCATGGGGAAACCACATGAATACAGACATCACTGAAGTCTCATAGTGCAAACAGCAATATACATGGTTTTGTACATGGCAACAAGCCACAACCACAGAATTAAAACACACTTGGGTTTTGCTACTACTTATACACTGACTCACTATAAGTCTTAACTGTTAATCAAGAAGTCTCTTCTTAAATCACTTGATCTCCCTCCATGTTCCTTTTAATTCCTCTTCTTTCAACCAAAGTGGCCATACATAGTGGTTGCAGTGCTTGGAGAGGATGCCTGATCACCAGGATGATCTGATCTGGGAAGTGACGGGCAGCTAAAGTGACACTTTGATGTTCTTCCCTTGCTTTCTAACAGTTGCTCTTTGTTTTGCCTCCTCAGCGCCTGAAGACAGCCCCTTCCCTTCTCTCCTTCCACCAGACTGTCTCTCAAATATTTGTTCAGTTGTCCTATTCCACTACTGTCTCTAGGCCTTTCAGGAATTTATGACAGCAGAAAGTAATTGGTGTCCTTGGAATCTGGCCAAAGATAAGAATTCAAAGGTTTCTTCAAATCCAGAAGTCACTGATTCTATGTCATCACCAAAAGACATGCGTGCTTAAATTTACACAGACCTCAGAGTGCTCCAGATTCCATTTTCACAACTAGATGGGATGCAGCTGGCAATAGTTGGTGCCTCTGAGGGCTCAGTCTAGTTGCTTCTACTGTGTAAATCTGTGTCAAGCAGTTTATTTCATGGTGGACATTCCTCCACTTGTTTATCTGTTGGTACTCTTGAGGTCTGGTATGCCTGGAGAGGATCTTTACTGTTGTGAGCAGTGGATGATGAGGGAATCTACAGCAACAGGACTGCTCGGGATTTCTTTGCCTTTTAATAGTAAATCTGGTACTTTTTCACTCTTATCAATGGCAGAATGCACAAAGCACACAGTCCAAGCAATTCCATCTCCCTGCAGCCTAATTCCATTAACTGGATTAATTTGCAGGACTGTTCAGAAAAAAAAAAAAAAAAAAAAA
>NDXB01017127.1:301867-335305 GCA_002631895.1 Agapornis roseicollis
AAAAAAAAAAAAAAAAAAAAAGGAAGAAAAATCACCCATTTTGGCCTTTTTACTCCCATGCTTTCAGCCTTGAATGATTCTGTTTCCCTTTTTTGTCTGTATGGCAATTCTGCACAACATTCTGCACAATGGAGGCCTTGCCCTGGTTCTCAGAGAAATGCTGTGGGAGTCTATGCAGGCTCTGACCCTCTGAAGATGTTGCTGTTGTCTTCTCCTCAGCACAAAAGCACAGTCTGCCATACAATACTGCAGGGGAAAACAGGCTAATGCTGTAACACACCAACAGACTTGGGTAAGAAAAGCTTACACCAACCACTGTACCTTTAATTTATTCTCACAATACATTCCATGGAATAGGTCTTTAGGGCTTTCTGAAAGTGGGACTAACAGCACATCTTATTACCAGACTCCACACACCAAACAACATATCAATGTACTTGTTTTTCTAACCTCCTTATGCTGGGTGGATGCACAGCCCCTACACTTTGGGAGGGGCTTGCTTGGGATCATGGACCATCACTGTCTTGATCACAGGGAACACTTGGAATGAACACTTCTACATCACAGCATTCTGCTCTGCACAAACTGACACTTGTGAGGTCAAATTTGCATATTTGTGCTATAGAAGTCCTACTTCACTACTCGCTTTTCATTGCCTCCTCCAGAAAACTCTGGGCAGGGCCTGACACATACCTACAGATACTGTGGTAACTAAAATAAGCAAATTTTACTGCTTAACAGAGGAAGACAGATCAGATATACTTAAAGCCATGCTTCTTTCCCCTCCTTGCAAACTTACCTCACTGCTGAGGGCTGTAAACTTGCAGAGAGAAATTATAAGATTGTCAAACACATCACTAAGGCCATAGTGAGCAGAAATCATTGCACATTTTCTGAGGAAAGATGACAGAAAATAATGTAGTAAGTCAACACAGACAAGCCCGTCTACAGGACAGCAAATCAGAGACCCTCTCTGTTGACATTTTAGACCTTCCTTTCCACTTTGAATGAATACTGATGTATAGAAGTCTAATATTATCCCTCAAATAATCTCAATCCTCATCCATAGATCCTGGTATTTGTCACTTTCAAGAAGTGAATCTAAACTCAGACCACTTAGACCTGACCCAGAATAGCTAATCTCCTGTTTTGACATAAGAGAGTCGCCAAGAGTGGCAGCAGTGTGGAGGTCTAGTTTCCAAGAGATCATGGTTACAGCAGTATATTAACAGAGCTTAAAACTATGCTTAAATCATCATTTAATCTGGATTTAAGCATGACCAGAGATTGTTCTAATACAGTTTCCGCAGATAGCAAGTTTTGCTGTGGCCTCATACACCAGAGGCCATACACATACATCATTCTGCTCATATACAGGGAATTTGCCAGCATTGTTGTGCAAGTTTAAAGTGACTTTTTCTCCTCACTTCTAAGCAGCACAGCTATGTCAGCAGATCTTTTAAATCTAACCAGGTTGGAGTTTAAAAATACATACCTCAGGCACTTTGATTTATTACAGCACAGCAGTCAAGCCAAACAGTGAGCAGCAACCAAGAAAGGCCAAGATGGGATGAATCAATACAAATGACAGAACAAAAACTAGACAACCATAGGTCACTACAAAATGCTCTTCAATTACTAAGAAAAATAACAGCTGATATTCACTGTGATGTCTCTAGCATGTAAACAGGAGACAATGGCCACACTTTAACTCTTCTGCATCTTTATGATTGCAAAAGTTACCTGAAACCAGAGATAGCCTTCTGGATGATTGTTTCTTCTAAGCTCTTGTCAAAAACATAAGAAAGTGCTGCAATGGTTGGCCCCCATGTCATGGTGAAGAGATCATGGTCATAGCTTCCAGGAGGCACATGGAGAAATATTCCCTCATCAGTGGCACCACGATGTAGGAGGACATTCCAGATATAGTTTTCCTTTACCAGGCCCGTCTGTTCTTCTGGCATCACTATCTCATCATTTCTACAAAGGAGGAAAGCAGAAAGGTTGAGTTTTTCATTCTGAGCCAAACATAACATTTACACAGTGCCTTTCATTACATGGTCCCAAAGCTAGGCAATACCTGCTTTGGAGTGATTTTGCCAGCTCCTGAAACATTCTATTTTCCTAGGCCTGCTTCCCTGGCCCCTCTCTGCTATCTTGTATAGGAAGTTTGGTGGCTTTCAGCAGCACTCAGCAGCAACCAGGTAAGGACAGTACTGAAGAAACAGTTACCTTACATTATAAGTGCAAAGTGCAACACATACTGTAGTTAAATGATGGGAAATTTTGGACAGCACACTGGCAGAGCTTCCACCCTCCCCCAATGGTACAGCTTCACTGCCCCCATCCCAACTCTCACCCCATTAGAGTGCTCTGCATATCTTATCACTCCCAGATAAAAAAAAATTGTCAAAGCACTGCAGTCAACAGTAGGCATGTAGCTGTATAAGAATAATGCAAAGACTCCTATTGTGCCAAAATCAAGTGTCAGGAAGCCAAGCAGTACAAAATTAAAGATAAGTTAAAAAATATATGATGGGTGATTCATAACCAGGCTACCACAGCTCCTTCCTCTAACAGGATTAAAGGTATACAGAATAAACCAAGTATGATTAATGCCAAGTAGTACTTGCAATCCCAGGTTAATATATATCAACCTAAATACATACTGCCTTGACTTGCAATAAGAAAGAACCCTCTGCAAACGATCACATAATCAAGCAAGAGTCTGAGATCCCCTAAGTACAGTGGGTTGCAGCCAATCTGGAAAGTAGAGGTCTTTCTGCAACAATCAAAGCAACAGAAGCAATTTTCATGTGCTAACAACAACCATAAACACCTCTTGATTTATGCATAAGAAGTAAGCTCTTCTCAGTTTCAGGTGCCTGCATATTTTGACAAAAGCAAATAATTACTGAAATTATACAGGAAAAAAAGTTTGCAGTCAATAGCACATCTTTTTCTAAGAACCCATATTTGATTAATACCAACAGAAGCAAGTGAATGGTTTACTTGGAAAGTCTCAGGAGATTAAATTGTGCTCAAAAGTGAAATGCTGAAATCCTGAAGAGATCATGCACTACTTTGCACAGATTACAGCCTCATTTCCACCTTGCCCCAAATAATAAAAAGAAAACAAATAGCTCCTCATCAACTATGACACTGAGGCAACCTATCTGAGATGGAGCAGTACTGAAATGACAGACCAACTATGTTAGCCATAGAACATACTGAAAAAGCTGAAATATCTGGTGAAAGGAGGATAAAATGGAATAGATTGGAATAGAGGCACTAGGTAATGAAAATATATGAAAAGATTCTCAGGGTACTACACAAAACATTAAGAACACCCTCAGGGGAAACAGGCCAATCAGAACTAGAGCTCTACTTGAAAACTAGAGTTACCTCTTGAAGAATTTCTACACACTCAGCACAGACAGCATCCCTACTTTCCTGGAGAAGGCTCAAAAGGGAGGGTCAGCCTCATCACACTGTCCTGCTTCCAGTCCTAGCCACTGTCTGCCACTGCAGACTGGAATCAGCTGAGAGTCACAACCTGTCTCCTCAGAGATGTTATCCTGTCAGCTTCAAATTGGCTGGGACTAGATTTACTGATAAACTGTATTTCTGAATTATTATTAAACTCCCCACCCAGACCTAGTTTGTGCACAAAAGGGCCTCAGCCACCAGGAATTCTCCTCAGATACTTGTCAGTGTGCCAAGAGCTTCAGAGGATGGCAGAAGAGACTGAAGCAGACAGCAGCCTCCTATGAAGAACTCAAAAGCAGAACATGTGAAATCGAGACATGTTATGTTAGGGCACCAAGTGCTCTCCTGGGAGTGAGACACTCTCTCCAACACATAAAGTTCTAAAGAAGTCTGGAGAAGAGAGCCTTCTTAGATACAACATTTCACATGTGCTGGTCTTGCTCAGCCATTCTTCTGCATGTTGACAGAAGTAAAGTTTTTAACTTTAGCTTAAGCTCTGTGGATTAAAATACCATGGCAAGAATCCAAATATACAAATCCAGTGCAATCACTGTGATGGTACTTGTTAACACAGCCCCACATGGAGCTGGAAGTTGGTATGAGGCAAACAGACACATGACCAGTAAGTTGCCTTCAATACTCTCCAGAGGTCTCACAGATCAAGCAATTCCAGTTTGCTCTCTTCAAGGAGATTACAGGTTTATTCTTACTTGATGGCATGGTACATGTCTTCCAATATGTCCTGTTCAAAGTCTTTGCCTCCATTCACACCTTTCAAGTTCTTCCGAAACTCCTGAAAAAAAGTTACACCGAAGTTAATTCCTAGTATCTCCCGCTTTAACTGGTTGGCTGAAATCAGTACTCCGCTTGTTTTTCTTGGGACCAGAAGGAGATTTTCCTATGTTCTTCAATGTGCAGCCTCCAAGTTCAAAGGCTAAATGCTATTCTTAGAGGCAGTAGTGTGGAGCAACCCCAGTCTCTGCCCACAAGGAAAAAACAGAGACACAACATAACACATTCTTAGCTGAGACTAGGCATCAGAATGACTGCACTGATAGTCACAGGACCTGAACCCTCTAGAAGCCCACAGCAGGGCAACAATCTTCTCATTCTTACTATGTCTTAAGGTACAGTTTGCTCACATACAGACAAGCCTCTTCATAAACTTGGCAAGCTGTCTGCTGAGTTTGTAATTCCTCAGACTGCCCCTTACCCACAGTTCCCATCTCAAACTGCACTCAACTTCAGTGCTGCAACACCAGCTTATTGTGCATGAGTGATGAATGCCAGGGAGAAAAAAGGAGAATGTGACTGAGATAAAACCAGGTACTACATTGCTACCAAAACCAGAGAAGACAGGTGCCTAACACTGGTAACACCCACCTCCAGAGTCATTGGGACGTTCTGCTTGCGGACATTATGGTTGTGCTGGTCAGTGTTCAGCATAATAACTGCATAGGCCAGGGCAAAGCAGGCATCACTATTAGCAAATGGGGACCCATTTGATTTCTGAAAGGCAAAGGCATGCGCGAATTAGTCCTACAGAAACAGTGGTATCAGTGTCCCGACACAGTCATTTTCCTACCCACAGTACTGAACCACCTCTGGGACAAACAAAAATCTTAGTCTGCAGCTCCAGCTTCCAAGACACTGGACATTTATGTGCCACTACCATCTACAAAACAATAGCTGCTGCCTTCTGGGCACAGTAAGCTTATATAGGCAGTTTAATCTGACATATCCATTATGGCAAGCATATGCACAAGAAAGAATGCAGTTTTTGAGTTTTCTGCCCACCAAGTACACACCCTCCAATGTTCTGTGAAGGCTTCTAGCAGTCTCTGGATTACAGGCGCCTCTCCTGGCAATCTGAAGGCCTCTAGATAAAGTCGCAAAGCTTCATCCAGCCTTAAACCTTGGAAGCTGAAAGTCCTGCAAGAAGAATGAAATGCAATACATCTGCTGACTACAACACTGTTGGTTTTAGCATCAGAATACCAGATTTCACAGAGAACAGGCAATGAAGAGGGAAGGGTAAGGAGAGAAGAAATATAGAATCACAGAACAGAATGTACCATAAACAGGCAAAAAACAATAAAAGACAGACAACAATCCTACAGGTTACTATGTATGTAATCATGTCTCTAGTCTTCACAGAGACTGGCCCTACTGAAAGGAGCTCAAGTATCATGCCATATATATCTAAAGTATTACCATATGCAAGAAATGCAGAGGATTAAGGCATGACGGTACACGGAGAACTAAGCAATACAAAACCTATGTCTCCACTCCATTTTAGTGCTTTTTTATCACTGAACTCTTGACTCTCACCCCTTTCTGATTAAAGAAAGTTACTCACCCAACAAAGCTTTCCAGCAAGTCTATGTTCTTACGGTCACTCACAAATTCCCCAATCATCTTTTTGTCCAGACGAGGATTTTCCCGTAGCCACCTGGCCACCTCATTGTTGTCAATGGGGGTGGCAAGCAGGTTCTTCTCCTGCAGAAACTGTATCCCTTTCTTTGGCTTTTGGTTGAACTGCTCTGTGCCAGTTATCAGGAGCTGAAGGAGACATTATGGTAGTTACAAGCTCAGAGTTCATTTCTTAATTTAATTGTTCTTGGCATTTGAGCCAAAAGCTAAGTAGAAAATACAACAACCTTAGCATAATAAAGTTTGTTGTACTGCATAATCTGACAAGATTGCTAACCAAGGCCAGAAAACCTGCATTCATCACAAGGATTCACTATCAAATAATACTAGACAGAGCAAGCATGAGCTGCTGTCTTTGAAAAGCTGACCAATTAGCTCTGCTACCCCAGGCATCTTACCTGCTCTATTATGTAAACAAAGTCTCTGATGAACCCCAGACACATGGCAAGATCATCTCTGCCAGTTACAACTGCATTTCTGCTCCATGCCCTCTTCTGCACCCTTTGGCTCCAAGCTCTCATTCTCTATCTCACTGCCAGGAGACATGCAGCAAGAATCCTTGGCACTCATTAAGCAAGTGCAAGGAAGAACTGCTGCAAAAGCTTAAATTAAGAACCAGAAAACATTCTGCTGCTGAGACATGGTACAGGAACATCTGGAATTCCAGCATGACAAGGCTATCTGTAGGCTGGGAAGAACAAATACATCTTTGGTTTTGAATGGAAGTTGACTACTCTGTCCTGCTTAACTCTTCCTTTAGGAAACTAGACTGTACCACAGTCACAGTGTAATAAAACACCCGACTAAGAAAGGGTTAAATGAATGCTCTTGACGGTGTTCAGAAAAGCCAAAAGCACAAACAACTATATGAACTTTACTAAGGCACCAGAATAAATGTCAGTTCCCCGTTAGCTCCTATCATGATCAAACTGCTAGCGATGACCTAGTGAACTAAATTCGTGACCATCATGATTACTAGCTCCCCTGGGTTTCTCAGTACCTCAGAGGCCACTAGCCCTCTTCCCCTGCCAATCCTGGAAGATTGGATCATCTTCCAATTGCAGCAAAACACTGAAATAGCATGGAGTGCACGAGGACCCAGTGAGGGCATAACAAAATAATAACCATATGCTGCCTGGTATAACAGGTCTGAAGGGACTGTATGTTGCTAGCAGCTGTTCAAGCTTGAAATCCTGTAACCCAAGTATTCGATGGACTGGTTATACTTCTTAAGACCACCTGAAAGGAGACCAGACTGCTGGCAGTCTGCATTGTATTTACAATCAGGTCAGACCTATGCTTCTGAGCTTCTGGCCCTTGCCTTTGGAAACAAAGAAAAATCTTCATTTGATGCATAATTTATTTTCTGTTTTTATTTAGCTTTTTTCCTCTTTCCAGCTGTGGAAATGTTTATTACTTCAGAGGTTAAAGGAAGCAGAAACTGCTGGTGCCATATCATCATCGATATTACTTAAACTGATTGTTTTGTGTGCCATGTTTACATGCTCAGGATGAAACCATTAGCAGATTTAGGGTCAGGAAAGGTTTTAACCTGGGCAAACTAACAGATTTATGAGTATCTTTCTGCCTTCTGCTGTATTGTAAAGCACTGCCCTTTTTCTATGACCACCTGAAAATTCTTTTAAGCAACTCTCAACCACTGGCAATGCTCTTGATTTCTTTTAACCCTGTTTTCCAGCACAATAAAGCTGGAGTATTATGATAGGTTTTCAGTTAGAACAGTGGAAGCATCATGCAAGCTCCCTTCTCAACAACAGACTTTCATACAAAGTCCATCAGCAAAGCTGCCGTGAAAGCTAGACTTAATGCTAAGTGTTACTAATGAAACAATTACTAAATCAATATTCATTTCTTAGAACATGGGTAATGTCAAAACTCAGTGGTTCTTTGAAGACAAGAACAAGCAGGCCAATACACAAGACAACAGATAAATATAAAGCTATCAGCATGGAGCACCTTTGTCAACACTACACCTAGACTGGAATCAGTCAGGAGTTTTGCATTCCTAAGTTTAGACTATGACTTGGATTAATGAGGTTCAAAGAAATGGATATCTAAACAAAGAATGGCTTTGTCACAATCAAGACAATCTTTTCAGTTATCCATAATAAACAAATCAGAATAGCAGGCGGGACTGTTAATTTCTACTATGTGCCTCTTGGTATGCTTTCCATTTACAGCTTTGATAAGAGTAGGAACCTGCCATTTTTAATGAAAATACCAATTTATGTCCATGTAATGTAAACTAAATCCATCCACCCAAAAATCATATAGATTAAGTTTACAAACTGTGCCACAAAATTTCCCCAATGCCTCTTGCAACTTTTAGCACAACTAACCCAGAACAGATAATAATCACTGCTGTCTCTGCAGTGCAGCAGGATTTTCAGTGACTACTTAATTCTTACCAGCTGCAACTAGAATTCAAAAATTCTGAGATACGACCACTCATGCAAAGCTCACATGGGATGGGAAACAAGAAGAACACTCAAAAGATCCATTTGTAGTATATTCCAAATCATACCTTCTTTTTGTTCTTAATCTGCATAAGTTCTTGAGGGTTTGGAAGAATACAAGAAAATCGAGTAGGCTTCCTGGGGATACTCTTCTCAGCTAGAAGGATAAAGCATCATTACAGACAAACGTATCTCCAGAATAGCACTCAGCAACAAGAGAGTCCCATCGTAACTTTCAGTCATGGAATCTTGCTGCAATGTGCTGCTATTCAATTACTACATTCCCCCCACCTACATTTTCTCCAGCATAATTGCAGAGTAGCTTCTTGTCCTGGACATTTTTCACACATCCACAAGATTTAATTTTCTGGCTATTCTAACTGCCTACATTACTGATCTCCCAGAGGCCTCCTGACTATTAAAAATACTAAGCACTGGGTTTATAAATTTCACGGACTTTTGCCCCAAAGTGACCCACCAGACTAACCTCTCTCCCAGAAGAAATGCAACAGTTAGCAGGATCATACATAATAAAGTGATATTCACCACATAACTCCTCCTGATTTTGAGCACACACTAGCTACAGTGGTCTGTCGTACAGCAGGACTGGTCAGTAAATGTCATATACGCTCAGAATGTCAGGGTACATGGAGACTATTACCTGCTTCACTTCCTCCTTCCAATTCCATGCAGCCCTCCCTCATATGGTCAGCCATAAGACAACCACTGGTGGGAGGACATGCCCCAGCTGGCTCTGAGACTGCACTGGAAGATTTTCCCTCACTGAGTACTCTCTCATTATCTGTAGAAATTAAAAAACAAACAAACAAACCAACAAATCAATCCACACATAAACAAACCCATAAGCCAAGGAAAAAGCTAGCGACAGAGAAATAATTAACTGGTCACTCTAAGTGGAACATATGCTCATTCAAAGGAGTTCCCCCCAGGTAACTGCAGTTCCTCAGTATCCTCAGTATTTTGTCTACATGAATTTCATGGCATGCCCTTTTTATGTTGTGACTGCCATTCTTGACATGGCCTTTATATAAAAATCCACAAGGGGCACATTTTAGTATCTGTAAATTTTACATATAGGAAGGATATTAACATCAGTGTGTAGTTACAAAACATGCAACAGGAAGACTGAAAAGATATATTTACGGAGCTTACTATGTCAGACACCAAAATGAGATCTGCAAGTTTAGCACAAGGCTAAGCCTAATATCAAAATATCAAGGAAAGTGATCTTACTATTGCTTGTTTCTTTGGTGCTGTTCATAGTTTCTGGGCTGGATTTGACAACTTCCTTCTCTTGTTGATGTATGTTACTCAGCACTTTGGCCTGGCAATGTGCCTCAGTGCTATCTATAACTGTCAGCAATGCTTCCAGAGACAACAGGTGAACAGTATATAGCTGTCCAGAAACTGGGAAGGCATTCTGGGAAATAAAATATGAGTATTAGTCAACTTTCATGCCTCTGTCACCTTAACGGGGGAAGGAACCTTCCCCCACAGCCTGGGGAAGCCTAAAGCATACAACAGAACACCCTAAATTTTTCACTTGAAGCTTTCTAGTATATACTTACCAGTTCATCTGCTCTAACATTATCAAAGTATCATGGCTATTCTTTTCTCTTCTGCTTCTAAATGTTAAATGTCTGTCTTCATCTCTACATACTACTCACCCCAAACCTTCTGACCACTCCCATTCTTAACTTCTGCATTTTACTGGCTTCCTCTTCCACATCCCACGGCTCCCCCGCACCCAGCCCAATGGCTGCAGCTCAGCACCTTGGAAAGCAGCTTGGTGAGCTCCTCGAAGAGGTTGGCGCAGTAATAGTCACAGTCATAGTTAATGTACAGCTCGGTCACAAAACTGGGGATCCTCCACAGCTGAACAATGGCTTCCAAAGCCATCTCCTTCATTTCATAGGGCATCTTTGGGTTTTCCACAGTGATTATTTCCATCAGCTTCTTGACATACATCTGGCAGAAACACAGGGCAGCTCAGTTTAAGGAAAGAAAAAAAGAAAGCAGGACAGTGAACAGCTTTGAGGACTACAGAAATAGATTTAAGCTTCATCTTCCCACATAACACTCTGTCTTTAATGATGTCTCATTCTAGAGGAGGTTGTATAAAGTTTTCATACAGTTCTACCATTCAGTGCACTTGGATTTACTGTTCTAAAAAGCGGTATAAAGGCAGCTAGTGCAGTACACCAATCTCAAAGACATTTTATTATCCAGCAAGAAAAGTCCTACACAGCCTACCCATAACCCACTGAGTAATTTATACAAAGGTGAATTGACATTTAGATTATATCTGTTTAGCTATATGCATTTAACTGAAGCCAAATAAACCACTGCTAGGCACCCCGTGATACTCAAAAAACACTCACCTCCAGCTGGAATTTCAGATGCTCTCTCATGCTCTCAAAGAGAAGAAAGCACACCCTGAGGGAAGCTGCATACAGATTGAGCCGTTCAACACTCAATAGCTGAACAAGAAACAAAAATATCTTTAAGAATTACAAAGGCTAATCATGATGTGCTATAAGTAGCAGTACTGTGGCACTGCAGGCATCACCTGCAGCAGCCTTGAGATCCACACTGCCTCCCACAACAGTGGTATTTCAAACAACAATCCCTTATTCAATCTCCTGGCCTCACTTTTTGATAATGAGGATGAGTATACTTAATTCCCTTCTGCTTCTGGTAACACCTCTCCTAGTACAACTTTATTCTTTTGCCATATCCACAGATCATCTTAGTGGAGAAGGAACCTGGAAGAAGACCTGCCTCTGAGATGGCCCTTGTGCAATTAATAGCTTAGTACTCCAAAGGTTCTGCCTATGACTAAGCTGGTAACTTGCACCTATTATTACCTCAATACCAATTATAACAAAACACAGTGTTATCCCATAGTAACAGTTAATTCAAATCACCTTCATACTTCTTGGCCCTGGTCTGAAGAATAAAAAAGCACACCTCTCTGGTTTTGCAACAGCACTGCTTGTTTCACTAGTGCAATTCAGAACTCTCACTGCAATGCAGCAGAAAGCTTATTTGAAGACTGAGACCTGCCAAACTTCAGAATACTAAATTCCACTACACTCTTTGATGCAAACTAGTTCCTGAATCCCCAGTGCCATATGACATGCTAGCATAAGCCAGACTCACTTGAAATAGGTGCCGGCACAATTCCTCCTTCACAAGTCCCAAGAGAGACTGGCAATTTGCAATCGGTGCTGACTCCAGGGCTACAGTTAGCAGCTGCAGCCCCATGTGGATCATCACCTCAGAGTTGTGGCGGTCATGAGGGTTGGTGAGTGAGATAAGAAAGCGGAACAGTTCCCTAATACATGGTAGCCCATAAGGGACAAGTGCTGCTCCTAAAAGAAGAAGAGAGATTAGCACTCTAAACTTTGCTTTTGCTTTTTGCAGGTGCCTAACAAGTGTTACAAATGAAATTGTTACAGACCTGCTGAAGAACAGCTTATCACCCTCTTAGCAGAAAGGGAAACAGAGTAGTGGAAAGGAGAAAGGACTTCAGCAACATTACCCACTTCTCACCTTCTTTTTGGGAAGACTGAGTAAAACGTACTCCTCGAGGATTTACATAGTCCATGTCATGAACTGAGGCAGAGTCAGACTGTTCTGCTATGTATGTGCACTCCTCTAGGACCTCAGGGATAGACTCAACAGAAGCTGACTGGATCTTCTCCTCCCTCAGGCTTTCATTCTTCATTGATATCAGTCATTTGAGAATGAAAGAAGCAAAACAAGAGTTAACAAGCACTAAGAAAAGGTTATTTGTTCACAGTTCATTTGGCACTATTAAAACTACACAGGTCACTAATGGAAGAGGAACAGGAAAACAAAATTTAAGAGAAAAGAGCAGCTCTAGATAATATGCAGCCCTCTATGACCTTTCATGTTCATCTAGTTTTTATCTATTCTACAATAATCCAGGTTGCAAGGCTAAGGACTTTGAAGATACTTCTACAGACTATCAGTTCTTGCTGCCTCTGAGGTTAGGATTTGGCTCTTTTGGTTTGTTTGTTTTATAAGCTACATAATTTCAGCACAATATTTCTATCGATAACTTCTTAGCATTTTTACCTTTCCAAATATCTGCAGCTCTGAAAGGTTACCTCAGTTCTAATCCATCCCCTCAACAATATTACTGTTGCAGAGGAGGTGGAGACAACATAACAGGAAACTTACTGGTAAAGACCTTGGTTCCATTTTGTTCTATTTCACACAAACACCAACAGCTCTATTTCTACAAACTCAGGCAGAACTGTTCACTGAAAATAAATAAAATTATCTGTGTAGATTCCTTTGTTTTCTTCTGAAGAGTTTCTCTTTGCATTACAGTTAATGGTATTGGGAGGAATACAACTAGCTACATAGATGCACTGGTGAGCCACACAGTTGTAATTTCTGAGCCAATAGGGATGGTCTCAAGAGAAAACAAAGAAGGAATGTTTATGAATTTACAAATCACTCACAGTGATTTGTACTTATTCTGACCCTAAGCCTTGAAATAGAACATATTCCCTACAACCAAAAAGACAGACAGAAACAGAGTAAGTGTGCTAAACCCACAACTAATTTTGCTAGGAGTTGGAACTTTCTCTGGAAGTTATATTTGCATACCTGGAGTTCAGGCTGATTTTGATTTTCAGTGACTCTGGCCTCATTAGAAGGCATTCCTGCATTAAGTCCCAAAGAAGCAACTTGGTCCAAGTCTGTCAGATCTTCCTTGGAGGTAGCCTGTGAGGACAACTCCAAACCACTGTCTGTAGCAGGGCTGACTGCAGATGAAACATTTTCTGAGCTCCCAGAGGAGCCGGGGGAAGGAGCATCTATGAAAGTAACTCCACTTGCTGATGAGAAACGTAAGCAAAAAGATCAGTATTATTTTGTCCCTCAACTGAAAATTAATACGTTGAATACAGTAATGAAGAATTCATTTGATCACTACTTCACACTACAAATAATCCCAGATAGTTATGCACTAATGTAGAGAATGTAGATAAACAAAGCTCTCTTTTGCTAAGCTGAATTACATGGGTAAACAGGTGAGATACAAGTAGTTTTCCACATTAAAACACAACAGTTGGAATCCAATAACCTCAGCAAACTACTTAATCACATAATTAAAGAGTGCAGAGAGTTTCTGTAACTAAGAAATCTGAAAATGGTCTGAAAGGTGTACTTTACTCTCTGACACAATGGCACAAACACTTTTAAGACCTGCACAGAGAATTCGTCATTCCTTCAAAGTGAGAGTTTTAACTGATTGGAAGGCAAGACCTACTTCTTTAATTCTCCCTAAATAAATGGAATTGCAACAGAATTCGAATGGGTCTGAAATGGATAAGTGAAGGATTTTTTACTATTTTTAAATGAGACAATGCTCCAAGAAGCTAAGTTTCCTTATTGAGGAAACCCACAGAGTTGCAACTCCACGCTTCTGAGAAGAACCTGAAAAACTTAGAACAGTAAAAAGGAGACGATATACTGCAGGGCACAGTAATAAAGGCACAAACCAGAGTTATGTAGTGAATTTACATGTAAAGTGCATACAGTTTCACCCAGTGGTGTTTTATTGCTGACTTGATTTTTGAAAATGTCTTAAGCAGCCAGACCTTACTCGATTTTTAAGAAATGTAACAGAATACACGATCAATTTTGCAATCTTTTCTTCTTCACCCACTAAGCCAGGATTTTGGCCTAAAAAGCACCATTAATACATTGTCTAGCACTACAAGGTCAGAGTTAATAATATGTTTTGTAACACAGTTCAGTTTTCTCTCTAAAATGTTACAGGTATTCCAGTGCTCTTTAATGGAATTTAATACCTACTTTAAAACTTAAGTACAATGATGATTTATGTAGAGATAAGTTCTCATATGGATGGATGTTCTGAGTTACATGCCATTTAATATTATTTCCTTAAGTTTTCAACCAATCACACTGTTGTGTAGAAACACACCTGGGATCATTCACACTACACTGAATATTTTCCTGTGACAGAGTAAATGTCAAACTAGGTATTTTACACAGCTATTGTTTCTATTTTTCTGTCTGCTTCCTTTCACTGTTAACATTTATGTCTGAGCTACCAAATCATAGAGTGAACAAGAGAGAGTACTTTGCAGCCAGAGGGACTAATTTATTCAGGAAGGGTTAAAAACCAGTTATAGCTATTTAGCCTATTCCCATACAACAATAGGATAAGGAAGTTCCCCGGTGTTATACTGTTAAGCTCACTGCACTAGTCACATACTGTATTATCTCTGCAGGTTGGATCAAAGCACATGAAAAAGGATTCATGTGTATACTCATTGGTTTCCTGCAAACAGTTTCTTTTCAGCTACTTTTGCTGTTCCCTGTACCTTTTTTTCCTACATAACTCTTCATGCCACCTTAACATATCAAGGCCTCTATTCTTCTCATAACAGTCATAAGCACACCCCTATTTCCCTGTCCCTTAATGAGTGTAGCCTTTTATTCAAATTTCATGGACTGTGGGTGCACACTTTCAGTCTTTACATCTGTAGTGAGTGATGTGTTCATTCACCCACCCTTGATACCTATGTTTCTTTGCAGCCCTCAGCTCTACCTGTATATTTTCCTTAGTCACACTTTTCTCTTCCCTCATTACCAACACACCATTTGGTACACCCTGCAGGAACGCATGAAAGAAAGTGTCACTTAAGTCAGCAATCTCCTGTTGCAGGAAACGTCCACAGCTCAATTCCTCTTAGCTCTCCTCTTGCCAGTGTTTTTGTTTTCAGTCTCTTCCATGTACCTGCTGCATCATCAAACTTCTCTGCACCACACAGCTGCCCATAACCCAAACCACCCTGTAAGGCACACTGAAGGCAGAGAAATACTGCCAGGTTATCCACAGGACCACACTTTCCTCCATCAGATATTTATTCCATCTCCTGGACCTGAAAATCTATAGTAACTGACCTAATATTAAAAAAAAAAATATATATATATATATAAAAAATCTAATGCAAACCAACATGTTGAAAGAAATTAGATAAAGAGATTCAAAAAATGCTCCTGAACACACACTGTCTGGTCTCTGGAAACAGGTTTCAACTTACCTGTGGTGTTACTAGCATTAGCTGCTGGCTGTTCTGTCCCAGGAGAAACCTTAGTTACATGGCGAGGAGGCCTTGGTGATCTCTTCTGTTTCTTCCATTTTGATGATTCGCTCATTCCTCCAGCTCTCATTTTCAACTGAAAACCAATAATCATTAAGACTATCAGCATAGCAAAACCACATAGCACAATGGATTACACAAGCCAACCCACAAACACTGTCTCAAAACCCTCAAAGTCAGGCAACAGCACTTAAACGTATCACACAAATTAACCAGCATCTCAAAATCATGCAATCCAGCCCCTGACTCCCCATTACCCATATATTAGCCAACACTCCATGTCTGAATCAAGGGACAATTTACTGCAGTTAATCTGCTGCAATATATACTTGACAGTTTAATTATCACAGCACTTCCTCTTCCCTATCAATATGTCCTAGCTTTGCACTAAGATAAAGAATTCCCTTAGACCTAGAGGCACATCCAAAATCTCTTTGCTTTTCCGAATGTTTCCAGACTCCTAAAGGTCATCAATTAATCTAGTTAGGTTTGATACTCAATTAAAATTTCACCACATATGCACAGAGTCTGAGAACGGGCCTGAGCCCCAATCCCACGTTACAGTCTGCAGCTCTGTCACTTATCTCTGGGCTCAGTTCACTCTTAATCTTCATAGCAATGCCATGTTCACTTTCCTCCAGGTATCCTTCAGTACTGACAAGTGTTTCTCTAACACTTCACTCACTCCTACTGCATGGCACATTGCAAATACTACCCTAGTGGTTCAGAAACAAACCATATTCTGCTTTTACCTGCCTTCTGTCATTACTCCTCTTCAGATTTAAATCTAACCTAATCCTTGACATCCTTCTTGACCAGCATCCTACTTCTACTTCTTATACAGCTCTTTGATCAGGCAAACAAGAACCACAGCAGGAGCAATGCAGACTGTGTGAAGTTTGCTGGAGTGTGCTTTTACTGCAGGCACGCACAGATGCTCCAGAACTTCCTAAAAAAAGTTTGACATTTAGCCGCATGGACAATAGCAATGGCAGGACTGAAAACAGCTTCCTTCTGAAGTAAGATCCTCTAAGTGCAGGACTGCACTTACTCTTGGATTTGTTAGCTGCAGTCAGGTTTTTTGATGCTGTCAGACCTCTTCAATTTGGGGTGAAAGTTTAACCACTGAACAGGTACATTACATGTCGTGGAAACCATTCAGCAAGTTTCAGTACCAGGTTCCCACTTGATATTCTTCTTTGTAGATTTATCATAGTTAAGTTATATTTTAGGCATAATACTGCTTATTTCTTATATCCCAAGCATCAGATTTAAGTTATCTAGAAGACAGCTATATTATTTAGCTTCTCCCTTTTTCTGTAACTTGCCTCCTTCCAGCTGCTACCCTTCTTACATGCAATAAACCTTCTAGGTAGGTTCTACTACTTAGGTTTTCCATCTCTTCCCCTTTACCAGCTAGAATTTTAAACTTGCTGTACATGGACTGTCATTTTTCTCATTTAAACAAAGCTTGTGAAAAAATGTTATGTCCCAGTGCAGTAAACCATTTGTGTAACTTTTCTTTGCACCACAAATTCTATGTTTGATGACTAATCCCCAAGTTTTAGCTACACTACAGTTCCCATGAGCTTGTTAATTAACATATTCATAATTACTTTGCTCCTTGTTACTTCTTCCAAATCTTGAAACAAGAATCCCCTTCTAAATCACAGCTTCTGACAAACACTTATGTGACAAGCACGTAGCTATATTAGTAGTTTCCTTTTCAATTTAAAAACCTCTCAAGCCTTAAATATTACTAACAGCTTTACTCATCAAAGGCTTAAGATGCTAATTAGACCATACAGTTTTACCTACCAACTGTTCCAGAAATAGCCATATTTATTTTTTTCTCCCTTTCCATCAACTTATAAAATCAAATCTGAAGGCTTATAGTCCATTTATCAAACTACTCAAGTGGAAAAGGAAACCTTGAAGCATTATCTGTTAAACCCAATAAAGTCTGTCTCACATAATTTCAAAATAATAGAGTTTTCCTCTAGGTACTGTATCCTGTTACCATGATTTGCTATGTAGAAAGTTACTTGCTAATAAAAATTAGGGGGTGGAGGGAGGCATAGAATTGAATCAACAAAATGGAGCCGAGATATTACTATGAATTAACCACATCAGTCCCACTTCTTTTGCCCCTCAGGCAGGCTACCAAAAGGTTCAAGCTGACAATTTAAGCATTACTTCTGATCTCCCATTGCAGACACCAAATACAACTTCAGTTCAACACTAGCCCTTTCGAAAAAGTGCTTCTCTTCAGACACAGTATCAATTTTTAGTGATTGTCCTGTACTTTGTATTAACTCCAAGATTCCTCCTCTTGAGGGCTGTAGGACACATGCCCATCTGTCATCATTTTGATGAACCACTGCCATCTTTCAGAGACTGACCCACAACAGCTTCACAAGGATGGGAAACCATTCAGTCAGGCAAGCAAAAAGACTCAGTTGATTTTTAAAGAATCCCAAACATTTAATCAAAGTATAAACCATTCTTTATACTTCAGGGGTGGGGTGTATGTGTTGACAATTTAACAGACAGGGGAAATTACCCAGTAGGTCTTTTCCATCTCATACCATCCAATATAACACATTCTATACAAAGAGGTATCCTTTTATTAGAATTACCTGTTAGGATTACCTAGCACTACCTCCATATTATTCCCCCTCCCTCCTTTTTTTCTTTTGCTATCTCCTATAAATAAGAGGGAGAAAACTACAATGACAACGGCATAGCTTAAAAAAAATTGCAAAAGCAAACAGAAATGCTGAATAGAAATGTCTCACCAGTGCCAAGCGGCTGTATGTTGTTATAACAAGCTCACTCTGGGTTTGGGAATTCTAAAACAATACATGTATCAAAGGGCAACAAAGTAATATCTTTAATTCTGTATTTTGTATTGAATTAAAAGGTAACACTTGCTTTTTATGTTAGTATAAAAAATGTAACATACTCCCCCCCAACTTGTATAGTTCATCTTTGACTAAAGGATTTATTTATAATGCTTGGTTTTACCTTCAATAACAAGTCATTTCCTGATTTCACTAAAAAGATTGGTTGCATGTTAACAGTATGAGATTTTAAACCCAAGGTTGCTTTTGACTAAATGCTGCAGGTAAATGACATGTACTAAATCACTAAAATTTACTGAATTTTAGTTGTAATCTCAAATTCTCCTTCCCTCTCCCATGCTCAGTGATATAGCTGCATTAGTTTTCTAATTGTCAGCATCCTTCAGATCAGATTAAGCTTGTACTTCCAGAGTAAACCTACCTGAAATTAGGATCTAAAAAACATTCTTTAGAAATCAGGGTAGAGAAGGAGCTCAGAGCTACTGTTCATTCATCTTGGAACTCAGTGCAGACTCTATTACATTTATATGAGTTACCTTTGCAAAAACAAACATGTACACAAAATTGCAGAAGAAAGAAATGTACAAGACTCTGAATGCTTCCTTTGATAGATAAGGTTTTAACAATAAAACTCCAGTTAAGATCTAGGAAGTTGAAGAAAAATGTAATACTACAAAATTCTTTTTAAAGGGTCTGTGAGATCTCAGTTTTTTATAAGCCACCTTACCTGGACTCGTTTGTTTTTCCATAAGATACTGTAAGCCTCAAGAGAAAAGGGCAGGGGCCAATGATTAGTAACTAAAGTGATTATACTTAACACGAGCTCATTCTAGATGCAGCATGGAACTGATCAGCACACCAAGTAGCGTTCAAGACACAAAAGCATGCAGAGAGAACGCAGTCCACAATCCAAGTCCTGGAGACACCAATGCATTACAGTCATCTCACCTACCTGCCTGTATTGTAACAACTGATGAAGTTTATGTGATGAAAGTTATTTATGCATCTTTGGCAACTATGAACATAATACACCCCAAAATCTGTGAAAACTCAGATTTAGGTTCATCCCGATACTCACTGCAGTATCCAATATTTAGCTACAACAATTTCTGCTGCAAAGGGAAACATGTTTTAGTCTTTCCTTCTGTACAACTTTTCTTAAATCTGTAAGTCTCCAGCCACTACCTTCCCTAATTATCCTGACCACAGACACAGGACAAAAGAATAGCAAACACTTCTCTAAATGTTCTGTTCACCTCCTTTTGGACCATAGAGAATTAATGATAGACAAGAACTCTATCTACATTAAGTTTGTGAATCAGCATGGAAAACTGAGAAGGGTTCCATCTTATCTAGTTTCTCAGGGTTTCTATGATTGGTCCAAAACCAATCATCTGCACACCTATAGTATTTCTTTGGAAGTATTTTCTAGAGTAACCAGCAGGGATTAACACATTTTGCAATGCAGTTTGGCCCCATTCATCCTCCATTAGCAAATACTGTACTGGGAGCCATGTTTAATTTCAGCAGAAACACGGTTAAGACATTGAAAAGGTACAGCATTCTCCTTCTAAAAACCTTTATAGAGAGCACTGAACTTTGTGGCCCTGTACCAAGTAACAAAGCTCAGACTGAGTCAAGAGACTCCTCAGATACGCTGCTGCACCTACACACAAGCCAGAACACACAACACTTGAGCCTTCAGAGAGCAACCTGAAGTTTTAGTATTTCTTTTCTGCAGTTTTTCAGTGTCACAGAGGAGTCAAATCTTGCCCATGCCCTTCTACTCCCTACTTAAGAGGATGCCATGATGGTGTCTTAGGTGGCACTCACCAAGACACCGAATGCTGCAGTAAAAGAAGGGTCTCTCCCTCACAAGCCTGCCCCAGCTGCAGCCACAACACTGCAAAGCAGCCACTACATGCATTGTCCCCAAAGGCCATGCTGTGTCAAATGAGTGGAGGGAGATCTGCTGCAAACAACATAACTGTCTCTCGGTGGTGTTTACAAGAGAAGAAAGAGGAGAGTAAGGTCATAAGGGAGAAGGGGAGAGACCTTCAGGTTCTTAAAGAGCAATACCCTCTCTAATTGGTTCAGGGCTTTGGGCTGTTCCTCACTACTTAGCTCCAGTTTGTTGAGGAGACATGAAGACATCTGTGAAAGACAGGCAAATGTATGGTTTCAACAAAGCAAAATAAACCCAAAGAGAAAAGAGAACAAAACCTGGCAGATTGCAAGGCTCTGTGTGAGCAGACTCCTGGCATGCACAGCAAAAAGACAATACAAGGTAACTGCACAGACCAGACACAAGACACAGCATCACTTAACCGAGCTGGGAGCAGCCATCACTTGATAAAGGTAGCCTTTCTAAGTTCAAATTCACCTTCACTTTACACCTTCTGCACACAGACCACAACAAATTCTGATACCTGCAGTACATCAGCCTGATCTGTTTTAGCTCTCCTTAGGTCAGCCTACCATCATCACAAATCTTGACACTCTTCTCCCACAGCAAGGGAAACAAGCAGTCATTAGGTTACTACACAAGTAGTAAAGCCCCAAGCTAGTTTCAGATTCCTACAAGTAAGCATTCAGTCCTCAAAACACTACTATACTGTCTCTGAAATGTTCATTTACCCAATGTTGTCACTTAACTCATTAAAAATTTTAACATGTATAGGTTGTATATTCACCGTAAGTTCGACAGTGGTTATTTCTTCTCTAGGACTTCCCATCATGTTGCTCTCAGCACTAGAAACCTGTATGTCATTGACATTCTTTATATGGAGTATAAAAAATATGTATGTATAGAAGTATATATGGAGTTCCTCAAGTGGACCTTCCTCCACGTAAGCAACTGTTATATTAACCATCATGTAAGGTTACATTTATGGTATTTTCCCTACTGAATCCAGTTGCTGAAAAACTCACTGTAGAGAGGAAGATGGTGGTGTTGAAACGCGGAACTTCCACCCTAAGAAAATTGTGCATTTAGGGAAAGGGAGAAAAGGAACAGAATACTTTTATTTGGCTGCTAATAGAGAGGGACAACATCACCATCAGGTCCCATAACTTGCTGGGGTTTTCTAGCCCACAGCAGCTGACGGCTGTTCCCAGAATCCAGACTGGCTCACTTAGGCAGTAGTATCATTAATAAGATTCACTATCGGACAATGTGGGCTTAATCCCACAGAATTAATGAAGCTATGTCCATTTATGCAGTTAAACATGCTCTTTCAGTGAACTAAGGACTTGCAGGAATGAAGAAACACAAGTGTGAAAACAAACAATACAGATATGAGCGCAGCCTGAGACAAGAGAAGCCAACATGATGCTTAATCTTACCTTCTTCATGTTCGTTCCCATGTAGCTTTTAGGTTCTTCTTTAAACTGAGGCAATCTGAAAGACAAAGAACAAGTTAAAATATGTAAGCTTTCTTGCATTAATAAGGGAAAAAAAGATGGACTGCTCTTTCTCGTCTTGCTATTGACAGTAGAAGACCAAAATTAGGTTTTATTCACAGAAAGAGACACTCTTACTTTCTTTTCCTGCCAAAATCTGATAGGGGAAAAAAAAAAAAAAAAAAAAATNTGCCAAAGCAAGTATTTTACAACTCCAGGGGAGTACTGTGGGAATACATTGCAAATTCTGTGATAGAAAATACAGGCCTAAGAGTCACACAACTGAGAAAAGAACAAGTAATAGAAAATCAAAAAATCAAAAAAAAAAAAAGATGTGAGGTGCTTTACTGGCAACAGGCATGTTGCTCCACTGATTTTCAGATTCTCATTGTTAATGGTGACACAAGTAGTTTCTTTTCCTTCAGTGTACGTTTTCAGCAGTGGACTAATCAGACTGGTTCAAAACAGGTCTCTTTATGCTGCTAAAAACAGCTGCTGAGCCTGTGTCATCCACACCAGGACTCTTGGGTTGTACATGTTACTACTAGTCATGGCAACCCTTTTCATTAACTCTGTAGAAACCCCAGTAGCTACCCCTCTATTTTGCATCATATAAACACAATTATGGTGCCAGTGGATCTAACTTTAAACTGGATGCTTTGAGCTAAGCAGTCACTGTCTCAGAGTTAAAGGAGGTAGACTGCTCTCACCTGGGATACCAGGTGAGACAAATGTGTAGAGCTCTACAACTCTACACATCCTGCTCTTCTTTCTGTTCCTTTACTGCAATTCTATCTTTGCTTGCTGAAGGGACAAAAACACAGCTTTGGCTGTTATTCTGGAAAGCAAAATGGCCAAATCACCCTTGCAGTTGCTGTCATTGATTTGCTTCTCTAATGCCAGTGTCCACAAGCACAGATGGCAGTGATGTCTCCAAGCCTTATCAAGAAGAACAGACTAGAGGATATACATTAAGTAAGAAATACAAACTAAATAAAATCCACATATTCATCTGGAGAAAAAGCAATGCAGCCTCTCTTCTCTGAAGAGATTGATTCTGGCTCTGCCCCACATTTGTCCAGTTCACTGCATGACACAGGGTGCACAGAGGAAAAGAAACAAGTGAGATCCCAACTGGAACTGAGTGTGACAATAGGAAAAAAAAATAAAATTATGAGCTGTGTTTCACAAGCTGTCAGTTTTACTGCAATCCTTCCCTACTGAAAGTATTTATATATCTCTACATTTCATTTTCACAATACCCAGAAAAAAGTCTGTGATTACTTCACTATCAGGAGAAACAGTTTTGAAATTAAATAACTTACTTGAGCTTAAAAGGAGTAATCTTAATTAATTACCTGAAGGGCGCTGAAAAAGACAGAACATTTGTTCACGACATATGATCTCAAGAGTTTAAAATTCTCTTTGATATGAGAGGTCAAAGCTCTCAGCTTGAAATCAACATGCGGCTATTCAACACCATTTCTGTTCTCTCTCCTGAAGAGAGCTATGTTTTTTAAAGCATTTCTTTTTTCCCTTTTCTTTTTTTTCTGAGTGAAGTTTGCATTCTCTGCCCTCAAACTGGTTGCCTATCCTAAAGCTCTTCATTACTTAGCTGTCCATCTCTCCTCAAAGAACACCTTATACCAAGCAAACTTCCCTACCTCTGTCTCCCTGCAGTCTAACAGGATCAGTCCAAGAGAAAAGTGCCAAATCCTTCCTCCCCTTCCACCTCTAAATAATGACCATTTTGGATGATTTTTTTGAGGGCCCTTAAGTGGAAGTGTGGAATCTTTCTGTCCTTAGAGGGCCATCTCAGCAATGCTGAGGCAAACACAAGCAGGTTTACCTTGTGAAGAGCAGCTGCACCATGTCGACCAGAGTGTGCTCTGCAGATTTTCTCAATAACTCTGCGAAGACAAAAACAAATAACACAGGTGTCATTACTCAGTGTGATATTATCAAGAGGCTTCTCCAAGCAGACTCCCCTCCGAGCCTTGTTTACAGAGATTACGGCAAATTTATTAAAACCAGCTCCAACACCGCACTGCTGCAAATGGGCCGATGATCACAAGGTGGCGCCACAAAGCCGGAGAAAAAGCAGTGCGAAGCTGGACCGTGAACTAACACATTTTCCAGCAAGTTGTAGAAAGACACAGTAACATAAAGCTCAGCAGCTTGCCATGGCTGCACACTCTACAACAGAACTAGTTCATGCTGAGGAAACCCGACCGTTTCTTAACTGCAGAAATATGAACAAACCTACCACTGAGTCTCATTTCAAAGCATATGCGGAAACAGGACTGCATGATCTCACACACAGATTCATTGGTGAGGTGGGCTCCCACAGGAGTGAGTAATAATGTCCTCAAAACCTGCAATAAACAGCACACAGATGTCCCATACTTGCATGCATTTCCAAGAGGAGGTTAGGTACCTCAAGGCAGACTGCCACGAGCAGACAACCTAAGGGTTTTCCAGAAGTTACTGCAAACTGAATGCTCTGCTTAAAAAACAGATCAGGAGACAAGAATGATCTCACAACCCACTTCTAGAAGAGGTCTGATAATGCTGCCTGCTACCCAATATTTAAATGCAGTAACTAGGTATCTGCTCAGAAGTACACAGTCTGAAGAGGTGTATAGTTCATAGGTCTGTCTCTGTGAAACATCTTTCTCAAAAATAAGCCTGAGATCCATGTCTGATTTACCCTCACTAACATAGACCATGCAGGTAGGATTATTAACGCTACCACATTATCAAGCTCCTTAATTTAAAAATCATTTTATTTGAGCTTTTAATTATTTTCATTTGGGAAAGCTTTTACCACAGGTATATGAGCCATCTGTTTAAAAATAAAGTCTGTCACTAAGCTCCACAGAGTCAAAACATTGCTCTCTCCTCTTCATCTCCATGTAACAGGATATGTTCCACAACAAGCAGCAACCATTATAGTAATTACCAGTTCTCTCCACTTACCTGTAGGATTTTCATCAACACAACCTCATCGCTTGCATGATCTGTGCCCACAAATCGGGCATGAGTGACAGCATCTGCCATGTTCTCCATCCCCTCTGCTGTGCCCTCATGGCTGGGATCTGAGCAACAGAATAAAAATACATGACAGGGAAAGGCCACATACAGTCTATCACCTCTGTGGGGAGACATCTACACAGAGATACTTAATCGACATCTGCTTCCTTAATTTGTGTGACAAGAGCAAAATTCACCTCCCAGCAGCACAAAGTTTTTAAAACTTGATCTTTCAGAAAGACTTTATCAAGAGTCTATTTACATTTGCAAAATGATGTAACTTAACAAGAAAATAATTCAAATTCAGTTACCACCAACTCTGTATGTTTTAGATGTTAATTTTTAGGACTGTGTCCTGTTCCACATAACACAGGCACAATCAGGTGTTAAATGCATTCTGTTCCTTCTTGGGAATGAAGAGAAAAACAGCTCTTAAACATAGGGAACCTCAAATTTACTCCCATGAGGAGAAATTGCCAAACAGGTTCCACTAGACTGAGAAGAAAAAATTGTCTCTTGTTCTACATCTCTCATAAGCAATAGGAGTTGGGAAAGGAATGGACCAGTAGCTTTCCCCAGAGAAAACAGCAGACACACACAATCACAGTTTAGATATCACAGTTGCAGGCCTCTTGCTTCAATCATTCAGCAATGCTCCTTCTCCCCGTTTCAGTACTTTGTAGCTACAAACAATGGTGCAGTTGAGAGAATGTTTAGGATGAGATTGTTGCTAGTAACCATATCTTGTGCCACATTACAGTGGCTTCAGAAAAGCTGTCTCCGGCTTTGATTTCATTCTCACTTAAACAATATAGCACTGGGCAAGAATCTTGTTACCTTCCTGTCTAAACAGTCATTAGGAATGAAAGGAAACAACCTAAACACCAGTTAATACCTTATTAATTAGCAATAGGGCCTCTTGAACTCCAGTGAGAATGAAGCTGACAGAGGAACCAAGCAAGACCTTGTATACTTTGCAGAGGAGCTTTGCAGATTCCCTCTTTCACTTCAGTTGTGTTCAGAACTAGGAGGGTCTAAGACCTAAGCATTAAAGACAGCTGCCCTTATTGTGGTGCAAAGTGAGCAGCCACCACCATGCTGCTGGGATTCAGAGGGGCTGCAGTATAGGAAACTTCTCATAGTTGCACAAAACTGAAATGGCATCACTGTACTTCATAACGGAAACAGCACTTTGCCTTTGCTGTCTCTTATACCTTCCTATTAAGAGCAGAGCTTGCCTACTTTTAGCATAGCTCTCTCTCACACACACTGAAAAAACTCAGCTTGCACAGTTCAGTTCCACTGGTTTGCTAGTAAAACCCCTCACAGAGCTATCAAGAAGTCTGTTCAAAGACCATTGGTCATGCTTGCTGCTACTGAAGCAGCAGCACTTAATGGAATACCAAACTCTGATACTGGTAAGCATTAAAGAAAATATCTGGCTGTCAAAGGCAGTTTTCTTTGGACCTTTGACAATGGCTTATAATACAGTTAGAAGCTACCACTCTTCTACCAGAGGCCCTGGTACCAGATCATTCAGCCGTATGTTGGTGCCCCATGCACTCTTATTCACAAATGGAAATTATAGGTTAAACCACTAATGGTGATAGAGGATCGTTCTAAATTGCCTTGATCAAATGAGGCAAAGACCAGTGGAGTTACAACGCCAGCACCTAGGTTAACATTACAGTTCACCAACCTCAACAACTACAGTGGAAAGCACCTAAGGGCAACAGGAGGAAAAAGCTACTTGCTGCTGAAAAGGTAGAGCACTGCCACATCTTCCAGTAGATATGAGTTGCTCTAGGCTTAGAGATACATTTAGTCATAGTTAAGGATAAACAGTCTGTGTGAAAAGGAAATGCAAGCAAGTTGTGTGTATGCTTCTTTAACACATCTATGACTACAGCTTTGCCGTTCTAGCCCTTACCTTCAACACTAATAAACACACCTCTCTCCCAACACATAACACGCCTGACTACTTCAGTTCTGGTTCCCTGAAACAGCTCTGGAAATTCAGGTCAATTTATAAACCTCTTGAGTTCAATTAAAAGCACAGATACTCCTACTTTGCAGAAAAAGATACAGAAAAGATCAACCCGTTTCTTTGTTCCCCTGTGAGAAAACAGTATGGAAAGACATGTCAATGCCTGCTCAAGAATCACTAACAAAAATAAGTTTGTGTGAAGGAAAACATTAGTTTGAAAATTGCTACCTACAACTCAAAGACCTAGAGATCTCACCTAGATGTACACACTTCATATGGGGTGTACTCGCACAACAGGTGACCAAAGAACAAGCAGAAAGCAGAAAATCCATGCTCTCAACCACCAGGGAAATCCAGAAGCCTGCTCCACACCTTAGTGGAGCTAAACTAAATCACCAAGGAGACAGAGAAAGTAGAGGGGAGAACATGCTTTAAATTCCCCAAACAGCGTGTCCTCTTGTTGGCAGCTGAGCAACAGCTACTCATTTAAAGATATGCAGTTTTCAGGAACACCAGGGAAAATTAACTGTAGAAATGGAGCCAGAAGCTGCTACGGACACACTATTATACTAAAAAAAGCACATACCTTTTCATTTCAGCCACTAGTCTTCCTATAGCTAAGGTTTGAGCTCATCAAAAAGGCTGACAGCTTGCTAGCTAGCTCCTACAAAACTGCTGAGTAAGGACATAATTAATCTGAGAGATAAAAATCAGTAGGAGTTTACTGATCATACTCTATAGAGTTTACTCTGTAAATTACTTTGCAATTTATCAACTATAACACTTGGGAGAGTAGTACTTATTTCAAAGCAGAGGATAATTTTTGTAAGGCTATTCCTACTAAAACATATGCATGGTGATATCAAACATATTTATCAAACTGAGCTGTGATTGCACACTGCTGTTGGTGAAATGCACCCAACAATCTCAGAGCAGACCTTTGCAACTCAGACTAATTAAGATCAGAGATCTCAAAGGCTATTAAAGAATTATTTTTTTCTAATTGGTTTTAAAATAAAGCCTTCCCCAATACTGGCCTGAAAAGCTGAGAGATAACCACCTGTCGACATGTGACAGAGTAACAGTGAGATAATACAAGTATTACCAATGAAATACTTCGGAAATAGGAAAAGAAAGCTGTTTCAAAGAAACAAAATTATTAGTGGAGTTTGGTCCTTTCATTGCCAGCGTGAAGTTTTTCGACCCAGTGTGTACAGCAAAAGCCCTCCACTCACAGAACAGACACAGCTAATGATGCTGTTGAAAAAGAGTGCTGGTTTCATGTCAGCCCCAAAATGCACCACAAATATCAGCTACACTGAAATTTGCCTGCTGTGGTTATGCTGGAGTCTATCCTTTCTTGCTCCACACAGTTCGAAGCAGATTTGTATCTGAAAGACAGTTTTAAGCTTTTCCTATGTTTAGGCAAGCTTAATCTTACATTACAAAGAGAAATATACAACTCAAAAGCTTTAATTTAACAACACAAGCCTAGCCAGATGTTCAGTCAGCACCATTAACCACAGCCTCAGTGGTACCTGGAACAGCACAAAGAGCATGGCTGCTGTGAATGTCACCTGAAGCAGCAACAGAGGTCTTGGATTACAGGTTCTGCTCCACAACATAATCCAGGCAGAGGGTCTTTTCCACTATCTACCATCAACACATGATCAGCAACAGTTACAGGGATGTGCCCTTGATGGTGTAACCTGACTGATACTCTAAATGACTAGCTAGAGAAAGTCTACACATTCTTAAGTATGTTTTTTGCTGTTTCTGACTCAAATCAAGTATTTGTAATCGATTGCCTGTGCAGACATTTGCCTTGACATGTGATACCAGCCTGATGTTCTGATCCCACCCGGACCATAAAAGCCCAGAAGAGTCCATCCCCCTATTCTATGTTGAAACTAATATATTTTGCATCCTTGCTTACTCCTTTATAGGGACATGTTTCACAGGCTTACTAAGATTTCTTTTTTGTCCTATGAAGTGAAATCAATCCTGCATAACGTTAGTTATTTTTTGCCTATTAATTATACCAAATACCCATCACAAACTGATGTCTTGATACACTAAATTTCCATCAAACTTATTTTTTTTCCCCCTTCCTGTCCTGCAAGTCCCCATTTTTGCTCATTTTAATTTTGGCTCTTTCTTTCAAAAGTGGCCCGCATCTACATCAAGTGCTTTCTAACTTCCTCCATGCTAATGCCAAAGACCAAAATATTTAAGACAACAGTGCCAAAACCTCAACAGTGCTCCCTTAAAATGCAAGGGAGGAAAAGAACTGAGAAAATTGAACCTGGGGGGAGGAAGACGGGTACAATAATTTTCTCCAAGTGAAACTATGTATAAACAAACATAGGCAAGTTTTGTAACTTACATGTATGATCAGAAAGTACTAACAGAATTTACACAGAAAAATCAAGCACCACTAACAGCAGCATTGAAGGCAGACAGAAAGCCAGCTAATGAGTTACTATAAGCCAGCTGAGCCATGGGAACTGACCACATGCACATTGTTAGTCTTTCACAAATATACAGGAGAACACACACATTTCAAAGTCTGGGAGTGGCAAAACTGTCTCTGCCATGATAACTGTGACAAGTGAAGAGTACTGTCACACCACTGGACAGCCAGACTGGGCAGAAAACCATCCTCACCCTGAAGCAGAAATATTAGTCCACAAACCAAAATAAATTCCACTGTGTTTATGCATATTACAAGACTGTAATCCAAACTGGTACTCTCCCCTCCCTGGCCCTTTTGCTCAGACTGCATTAAACAGCAGCTGCCATTACCACAGTTCAGCAGCGGCCATAAGCACAGGCAGCCGTCAGAGCATGCTAGAAGCTTTAGCTCTACTTCTAGCCACCACTGTAGTGCTATGAAAGACCAGCAGGTATGATACTAAGAAACTGCAGATGTCTATTTCCCCAGCATTAATGACAATTTTCTTATTTCCCCAATCTCTCGATTAAGACTGCAAGCATGAATTCTGACCAAAGACACGTCTCAAGGAGATGCATTTAGTGGAATTTATTAAGTCCACATAACATACCTATTAGTGCATATGAGAGGAACTTATTCACAGAGGTGAGGGCCAATCCAGTTATGGGGCCTGTAGTGTCTTCAGAACGGATTACTTCCAGGAAAGGCCGAAGAAAGACGTTGGGTTCAATTTCAGATAGCTCTGTTAAAATAAAAATAATTTAAAAGAGGCATTAGCCTTCATTCATTAGGATTCATTTTCTCTTTAAGAATCTACAGCAAGCTTAATCTCAGAGGAAAGAGGCCTGCAATAGCTTAATTTCAGAAGTCTGCTCAGAAGATAAGGGTTGCTTTTAAATACACGCACACACACACACACATATATCTTTTTAAAGGCAGTGGTTTGTTAAGTTCACTTTCTTGTGATCTTCAGAACATCCTTCTGGAGCCTTCTAAAAGAAATCCTATTGTAAGAACAGCCTGTAAACAACACAGAGGCACTGCTGCCTAAATTAATGTTTTAACTAAATGGCAGATATTGTTGCATTTTCCTAGTGCTCCTGAACCTGTGTGATTCCATATAGACTCTGCCCCATCTTCCACCACTTCCATAACATCCTACTACGCGCAAGCATGGTACAAATGTCCAACTGGGTTAATTGCATCTCTTGCAGTGTTACGCCCCAATACAAGTCGCGTTTTTGCAACACTACCAGTTTGCTTGGCAAAGACAGCAGAAACCCCACAACATAAGTTTAAAACCCTCCTGTCTTGTTCTCAGAATACCTGTGTAAGCCTCTTGACCAGAGAAGCAAAAAAAGCACTCTACTTGCTGTTTTGGACAATAAGTATTCTCTCTAAAGTTGCAATACAAGAAAGCAGATGCACTGAGCTGTTGAACTGGAGAAAGAACAACTAACAAGCATCCTAAACTTTTCCAGATGATCAATGGAAGCTTTGGGAATAAAAATAAGAAATACAGACAAGAATAGGAAAAAATAGGAATGGAAAAAAACAGAACTAGGGAAAGTGACAAAAAAAACAACCCCACCCCCAAAACCAAAACCCCCTAACAATCAAAAAAACCCAATATAAGGAATAAAGCTCAGAGGAATCCTGAGAGAGATTTATGAGAAAAAGCATTTAAAAGCTTCTGAAGGCAACCACAATACAGCCATTACACAGGCAAAAAAAAAGAGTACATTAAAAGCAACTTGGATAATCCTAAAACTAAAGAAAAAATTAAGTACAAACACTTGGTTCAACTTGCTTAAACCTACACTTTATTCCTAATAGAAATTAACAAGTCTAATAGCTAATAGTGTCGCAGGAACACTGGCATTTATATTCCTGATGATTCAATATTGCATATGAGCTTCTCTGAGGCAGGGAAGAAAAAATTGTGTAATTCTTGTATCCTTAGACAAGCTGCTGATTTCTCACCTACCAACATAACTCAATTATTTTACTTAAGGAAAAAAACCACACCTAAACCCTCCTGATTCTAAGATAAGTGGAATTCCATTTTATCGTAGTTCCTATTGAAAAGCCTTAAGTATCAAAGTAAAAAGCCTATCAGAAAGCATATTAATGTAACCATGACAAATTATGGTGAGGAAGCAAAGGAGGAAGAACAATGCAGGGTGTTTTTTTTTTTTTTGTTTTAAATAGTTAAGACCATGGTAAGCAACAAAGCACAACAGTTTTGCTGTCAATTAAAGCAAAACTGTTTAAAGAAAGAGAAACTTTGGGAATCATTACACAGTCTCTTTCCAGTCAGCCACCAGTTCAAATCCATCCAACACCACTAACTTATGAGAGGTTAAAAGGAAGGTGATGATTCAATCTTTTTGACTTCAAAACAAGTCCCTCAGTTTGCAAGATAATATCCTGGTGTGACATTACAATTGTGTCACCTCTTAATAGCTCATAGAAATGCAGAGGATCATAAGACATGCTTCCAACGACGTTTATTAAAGTGTGCTTTATAGAACACTTGTCTGGTCACAAGCACTTGGACAACATTAAATATAGTAAGACTACTGGGGATCACCACTCAAAACTCTTCTTCCCACTACTGATCCTTTCTATAGAGTTCATTACAATCCTGTCAGTTCCTCCAGCTTCCTTCTATCCAGTGAGCCCCAAGATAGAAAAGCTGCACCTTGATTAGTGAAAAAATGGGACATCTACAAATTTATATCATCTCATTCACCTCATGGAGCTCTGAAGACAAACTTCCTAGCAGAGGATACATAGGTTACCACACTCCCTGTTTTCAGGACAACAGTTTCTTTTACAAGAGTGGGGAGGAGTTTCATTTTTTCTCTTTCAATTAAAGTTGTGAATATTGATGTGGTTAAAGACTGGATTCCCCTGCAGTATAACTGAAATCCCCAATTTACACAAAGATCACAAAATGGTTTGTCTTAATTAGAATTTAATTAGGCACATAGTATTGATTACACAGCAACTCTGACCAACTTTTCTGATATTCAAAGACTGTAGCTTTTATGGTAACACAGCATTTTACATTAAGCTCTCTGAATCTGACTGTGTAAGCTGTAAAACTCTTTCAGACTGGGCAGCTGATGCGGTATTACTGAAAATTAAAAACTTACTAATCAGAGAGTACTTTTAGTGCAAGATTTGGCCACTGAAAGATTACTGTCTGAGGGATCTTAATTTCAATGGAACACCAGTCACACTGCTTGCTGTTTGCATCTGGGCAGTCTTCACTTGATTACTACAATGAACTCTTCTTGCTGGAAGCATTTGCAGACACTGAGGACTTACAGGGGTCACTGGCTCCCTTTTGAATCAATCTTGGTAGTGGTGCTTGTTTCAAAAGGAAGATTGGGAACTGAGAAAAAGATTCATACTGTAGCTATTCTTGCTATATCCTGTTGTGAAACAGACTACTCTCACTGGCTACAGTATCAGTTCAGCATCTGAGAGTAGCACTAAAGCTACTTGGAAGTTCTTCATCAAGTAACAATTTTACAAACTCAAAGCTCAATACTTTTAACACTCTCCTAGTGAGCTCAGCAAAGTTAGCTCAGCAGGTCTCTCCTGGAAAGGTTTCCATAGCCTTATATACTGAACGTGGCAGTGTCCAGAACAAGCCTGACAGCCCTTTCAGAACAGTACCTGTAAGTGCAAGGTTCACTCCATGCTAGCTTTTTCTACCAGAGCTCAAGTTTAATCTAGAACACAGAACAGCAGGAACTGAAAAATGCTCTTTTCACAACACCTGGGTAAAGTAGGACCATAGTCTGCTCAACCAGTTAAAACTTCATGAAAGTGACACCATGTAAAACCTTGATCTTTTTTGGCACCTAACTGTAAAGCAATTCTATGGTTTGCTGAACGTAAGAACCTCAGAAAGGCCAATAAAATAAATCATAATTTTAACAGTTCCTTTGCCAAAGCAAAGGCTGTCTAAAGTAAATACTGAATGGTTGGAAGCAGATACTTGAACTTTTATAAAAGCTTTCAAAAAAAAAAAAAAAAAAAAAAAAGAAAAAAGAAAAAAAAAAAGTTTTTATTTTTAAATCCTGGAACC
>NDXB01017127.1:335567-349808 GCA_002631895.1 Agapornis roseicollis
AAAAAAAAAAAAGAAAAAAAGAAAAAAGAAAAAAAAAAAGTTTTGATTTTTCAACTCTGGATCTCCCTCTGCCAGATTCAGATTCAGGCATTACATGCCGGGAAACCACAACCAGTGACAGACTGGAGAATTGCTGGTAGAGCTGTTTCTCCAAGTATGTTTCTTAGCAAGAGAACCTTCTCAGTGTTTGAACTAGAAAATATGGCATGGTTCTTTGCTTACGCAACTACTTTCAACTCGGGGGGGGAAAACCCTAAAACCAAAAATCCCACCCCAAAGCCCATCAGCCCCCCAATCATGACCTCAGCCTAGGTATTACAAGAGAAACAACTGAACAGGTGTCTACAAGGAAACCAAAATTTCATTAGGGATTCCTACAGCAGACTTCTTTTTCAATCTACTCAAAGCTAGGGAAAAATTATATTAAAATGTGATTTAGTCTTACATGAAGAGCTAAGGCTGCTTTGGGGATCAGCTGGAAAGAACTTCCCATTCTTTACACACAGGTACCTTCAATGAAATTTCAGGGAAGCAGAGACCAGCACTAGCACTGCACCCAAAGAAGCTCAGCTAGCCCAAACTAGTGCATGAGAATATCTTAAGTATATCTTAAGTAATGTACAAGAAAGCCAACTCTTCAGGTTGGCAATTTTAATATGAGGATGGAATTCCTTGGAGACAGCACTTTCCTTCATTCATCCTATGGTTTATTTGCACTTAGACACATCTATAAAGATAGATAATTCATGTTTAAGCACCTAACTCCCGTTTCAGCAATCCCATCCAGCCGTTCTAGCACTTCAGCAAACAAGCTGCATCAGACCTCTGGCATCCCCTTTCTCCTGAAGTGCAGGAGCAGGTCCATCCCCCTCGGAAGAGTTTTCTTATTGGTAGCACACTGTTGGCACATTCCTGATCTAAAACGCTCACATAAGCTGCTTTCTCTGGCAGTTCAACTCTTCACTCCCGAATGACTCTTATCAGGATCGGCTATGCGTTCCGAATCAGAGTAAATGAACAAGAAAAAATTGTTTATGACATGTTATTTCAACATCATTTGTCCCCAGGACAGGCAACTGCAACCCAAACCACATGACCTGGACTCCTCTTATGCAGCAGCTGTTGGCCTTGGACACCCAGCCTTCAGAAAGGCTGTCTCAATCATATCCCACGCACCTCTCCAATGCAGACGAGCTCAGACAAGAACAATGCTTCAAGCATGTGCTATTACGTTCCCTGCTTACGTACTGACCTGTACAATGAACACGAATTCTCTTTGCTTCTTAAGGTGGGAAAAAGATAAAGATAACACTGTATCAGAAGAGAAATCTTCAGGATTCCTGCCTAGGAGATAAGTGAGTTTATGCCACAGAAAACTGAAGCACCACCAATTGCTTTGTTTAACTAAACTTTGGTTTAGCAATAAAATTACTAAATCAAACTAAATCAAAGGGTTCACCCTCAAAAACACTTTCTGCAGAGACTGCTTTTCTGGCCTACATAATTTTATATGTGCTTTATTCTCAGTTCACTCACCCAAAACATTTTGTCTTTCACCCAAGGGTGAGAATTCTCTGCATCTCTCTCCACAAGTTAGAGAGAAGAAAAGTTACAAGGAAAAGTACAAGTTGCAAGAAGAAAAGTTGCAAGGAAAAATTGTACTTGCCTTTTAAAACCATGTAAAAGTATTGAGTAACCATACTCTTCAGATTTTCAAAAAGATTTCTTGAAGTCTTAACTGCTGGAACAAGCACTGGCTTAAACTCACCCAGATTAAAATGCAGCATCACAGGGAAAGAAGAAATACCTTTGAGTTAGTCCTACATTGGTTATTTTGGAGATTAACAAATCTAACAAATAGAACTTCAGTAACTTCTTTCTCTAACGTATTTGCAGAGGTTGAATTTGCTTTCCATAGTGTCAGTCAGGCAATAGCCACAGAACAGTATATGCATACTGGTTCTATGTCCCCTGACAAAACTACAATTTCAGCAGCTCTACAGCTGATGTGCAGAGTGGGCACATGTTTCATCACTCTGGAAACAAATTCTCCAGATTGACTGGAACACATCCCACCCTGCACCTGCAATGAAAGACATGCCATGAGTTCATTTAGTTAGGAACTTTAGTCCAACATTTAACTCCATTTCTGACCAATTAAGGTAGAGTTAACAAATGTAAAAAAACTAAGCTAGGTGATCCACATTTATTTGTTCCTGAATATATGTTCCCCTCGGAACAGTTCTGGTTTCAAGTGAGAAGAATCCTCTGCCACCTCTTCCCCCAAGGGGCTCTTGTTGTTGTTTTGGTCTTGTTTTCCTTGCAAGGTCTAGACCAACCCTTACAATACGGTGCAATGTGTAGTACATTTCAAGAGATTTTAATACCTGAAATGAAAGATTGCTACTTATACAGTCTGACCTAGCAGCTACTGTGATCTGAGAAATCTCTAGTCCTTCTTTCTGGAAATAATAATGTCCACTAAAACTGATATATAAGAGGTCATCAAAAAGAGTAGCCAGCTAACATTCTCTACAAGTTCTCCAAAATATGATTGTCTTACCCCAGATTGAGTTCTTAAAAGATGAAGAGAACTGAATTCTAACAGCTAGGAGAGAAGCTGAGGAGCCAGGAGCCCACATCCTAGTTTACAGAACGCATAAATACCGCAACCTATTTTAAAAGGCTGCTGGGATTGCACAACAGCATACAAGCTCACTGTGGGGATGTGTGGAAGCAAGCTTTGTGTACCTCTGAAATCAATACTTCAAGTGTTACCAAAAGCTTTATGTATAATAAAAGTAAACAAAGGCCCAAAATTAGGGATTATTCAAGCCAATGAAGGAGAAGGGAGAATTAACTGCATCCTTTTCAGTACGCCTGTAAAATATACTCGACAAAGCTAATTTCCTGTGAATTGAAATGGTCATCAGGGGCCCAGGCCTACCATATCAGGAGGGAAACAGTGCCATTCACAGCCACACATGAATGCAAGGCTAGAATTACAAATGCAGTTTGACAGGGGGAACCCAGAGCTGTCAAGCCTGTTCTGTTTGCCTAATTTCATTACAATGGCACAAATGCTTTCATTTGTCACACTCCAGCTTCATGTGTTTATCTCCCTTTCATTAAACATGACTTTAACAAATGACTGTTCCATACTGCCATGATCTTAAGTGCCCCTCAGAACTGAGATTTTTATTTTGGGGGTGACAGAATGCATACTGAGCATTTGACTCCTGATATCCTCTATGCAGGGCACCATAAACTCAACTGAAATATACTCCTGTAGGAATTATTTACACCTACCAGCAAAGCAGGAGCACTGACAGTCCCACTAGTGTTAGCAATCAGTTATCAGGGGCTTCATCTGATGTCATGCTTCAAATTCAGCTGTTCTTGCTGCCCATTAAAAACCCCTGAGCATTTTTTTATATGCAGGTACTTGCTAGAGTATCTGCAGCCACATTTACACTGAAAACTCCAGCTATCTCTCCAGTGTTATTCTCCAAGCACTTTTCACCCAGACACAGTATTCTGTTCCAGAGAGAGTAATATTATGAGAAGATACTAATTTCATTCATAAGGAAAATGAATGTCATCAACAGGAAGTATGGAGCCACACAAAGTGCATCACTACTCACTTCTTGAATTTTTAAAACATCAGTCATACAGATTGCCAATGCAAGTTGCTGGTATAGTACCTTATTTCAAAAGTGAAAGTTGTTTAATTTTGCCCTTGTTTCTTAGCACTAAGCAGCCATGGAAATAACTGCATCTTGACAAACTTTTTCTGAGCTATGCTAGACACGTATTAGCCAGAAATTATATTCAAAAGGCTCTGCTTCAAAAGAACAGCAGCTCTGAAAGTGAACCAAGAGATAATCTGGTATAGCAAAGTTGAAGGTCACCAGGAGAAGATTTTGCCACAAATCCTGGGGCATTTCCTCCCACCTTGTGACCTGAATACCTCTGAAAGCACACAAATCAATTACGTAGTAAAAGCCTACTGTTTCCAAATTGGTCTCCTACAAATGTATTGATTACCAGTGTGCACAGCAATACCCATATACCTTTAAGTGCAATTTCAATACTAATCCAGCCTTGTTTTCTAGAAACCCTTCCTCCTACATCATACTAGAGCAATACCTGATTATGCCAGCACATGCCAAAGATTAGATCAAGACCAATGAATTGTAAAGCCACAGATGCAAATTCAGAATTACTTAAATAAATTTTGATCTCCATTACAGAGAAGGTGATTGCTCTCAGGGAAAGGACATGGGAAAATACAGCTGATGTGAACCTCTAATGGGTTCTGGAATATACAACTATTTTTGTGGCTTTTCAGACAGATGCAAGCTCTAAACTCTTAGTGCCAATTGTAATGGCACCTAATCCTGCTCCTGAAAACTGAACTCCCCAGTGGGTCTACAAAAAGTGATTTAAGATCTTATCCCTTTCTGAAGGTTTGGGGTATTTTCCCCCCAGGGGTGGAAGTTACTTAACACAAAGCTTTGAACAACTTCCAGGGAAGAGAAATCAACTTTCCCATACACCTATAAGGAAGAAGTCCTTCAGTAAGCTAAATTGCTTAACCCCCCCTGCAAACCATTATTCCATAACAGTGGGGTGAGTGAAATGCAGGTGAGCGTCACCTTTCGCCTCCTTTTAAAACCAGTTAAAATGGTTTTGAAAGATTTCTTACAGAAAATCAGCATGCACATGACAACAGCCAGTTCTTGCGATGAACCTGCATCAGCTCTGAACTTCAGAACCTATAGGCATTCCTCTGATCCAGTGACTTTCAACTCTAAATGAAATTGCTAAACCAAAGCAAAAAGCAGTCATCCCATGACAAATTCATCTGCCCTTGACCAAACACTGATAGTTATTGATCTTGCTGCTGTTGTGAATTAGGGCCAGGTTTCCCAAGGTTCCCTCCTAATACGAGAGAGAGAGCATGGCCACTCTAACAAGGCCGACTAGGCTAAATGAAACCTATGGGGAATTGCATTGCACACTGCAAAGTCCAGAGGATGGACTGATCTGTCCATCTTACTGACAGCACAAGTTTGATGTGTGTCAAGTTTAAGCACTCTTTTTCCTCTCTAAAAGAAATTGGCACATGTCGAAGGAACAGCAATTAGATTGTGACACTCTACAGAACTCTATTCAGTCACTGGACTTGCTTCACTATGGTATTTTACACGTCTTGCAAAGTACCAGGCCCAAACTAAGTAGGCAATTTAAAAGCCCAGGAGAAATTAAAACTTCTTCTGTGGTATTTTAAAGCACAGTAATTCTCCACAGCTTTGTGTGTCTACCACACTATGAATAGCTCTCTCACTGCAAATTCAACATGTTGTGTAAAGGAAAGCTTCACTACTTCTAAGGGGCTGGAGAAAAAGATTACAGTTTTATCATCAATTAGCTGTCTGGATGTTACCCTGTTCTGTTTACCCCTTCCTCAAGGGAAGCCCATGAGTGCCAAGAGGAAAAATTAAAAGGAAACTGAAGAACAAGAAATCCCAAACAAGGCAAGGCATTTCTTGTGTTGCTGGAGAATCTAAAAAGCATCAGTGAGACAGACAAAATCCAAAGAATGAAATGAAGAAAAGCCTGATGGCTGAAGAGGAAAGAGAATCTTTAAATAACAAAATCTCTCAAAGGTTTAATGTACCTCGCTGTTACGATTTACACAAATTCTTCTATCCAACCCAAACTAATCTAGGAGACATTGTGCTTTGCCATGTCATTACCAGGAAGTAAAATTCCCACATGCTAATGGCAAAACACAATTACCCAGAGCTCAAGAACAAACACACTAAGTTATCACAGATGCAAAGTGGAAGCCTCAAGGAGAGCAGGGTGTGAAACATTGTGGGAATCTTAGTTTCAAACCTACCAGAGGGAAAAGAGAACAGAAGCAAAAGGGGTAAGAGACTGACCTGCTGACAGTCAAACTGTTGCCTTAAGACATTGCAACAGTAAAAGCACTAAGCAACTTCTCCCCCTCCCCCGCCAGCAATATATGAAGCAATCTGTAATCTGTGTACACATACAAACAGAAATTCAGACTGCCTCCATTAAAAGGCAGCTCAATTCCTAGAATGATGAAAACAAATGAATGTTAATGTTCTTGAGAATGGACTGGGGAAAGAAATTAATTTCTGCATACTGCTATGTGCCAGAACCACCTACAGATAAAAGGTTCTGATAGTACGTGATGGGAAGCAGATTTAACACTCACAGTTTTTGCAGCTGAAGAGATCTATGAATGCAATTCTACTTCACTGACCACCAAATAGGATGTATCTTAAAATGGGCATCACAGAAACAATACTATGTAAGTTCCTCATTCCATTAAATAAACTTTTTCCATGTCCTGGAATCATGCATCAGCTGTAAAACAATGAAGTGACTGTGCAGAATGAAAATGACCTAAAAATCTACCTGAAGAAATGAAGGGATTCTAAATGTCCATAAAATTAGTTGCCCTTATTGCAGCCCGGGCAGAAGAATACACAAGCAATTACCCTCTACCAGCTGGGAGCCTAAGCATTATACTGAATATGATGACAGTAATTCAGCCTCCATTAACAAACCCCACTAATTACCAGGGTCAAAGCACCACCACAAAAGGAAAGAGCGAAGTTTATTAACAGGTGAGAAGTGGAAAAGTATTTGTTGATTCCTATTCTGCCTGCCCTTCCAGACCCAGGGCCAATATACTTAACTTAGGTAGAAATCATGTGCCTTCAGCAGATAACAGTACGGGTAGTTTGGAAGGATTCCTCTTCTAAGCAGCAAGACTTTGGTGCCATTTAGCAACTACCTGTTCCCTGGCTAGAGATAATCTTTGTTGGTGAGGTTATGGAATTGGCATTTTAAATTGTTCTGGTCAATGAAACTTGCCAAGAATACTTTTTTTTCTTACAGCCTGGAAGATTAAATACTACTGATTTTGTCCAACTTGCGCTGTATGAAAAGGCTTATGTGAAAAAAACTGAAAACTTTTAGGATTTTCATATTACACATTGTGTGTTACCTCGTTCTATAAACTTACCTGTGATTTTGATGCAATTTCCATCAGGAGGTCTAAACAGTGCTGCAAATCCTACTGACGCTAGTATTGCAGAACACACAAGTATAGGTAGCCTGTGAATGCAACTATTTCCACAAAACAACATGATACTCTGAAGCACCAGACTGACTATAAGCTCCCTCTGCAACATGTTTGGCCAACGATCTGCTGCAATTTAGGACAAAGTTTTTCTGCTCGCATCCTTACCATTCCCAATTTAGACAAAGTTTTTCAGGGCAGAAAGAGGCTGTGTGTGTACTGACAGCTCTCTTCTCTCCTGGGAAGACAGCAAACACCAAATAAAGATTTAGGTGTAGTACAGCTTGACAGTAGCAACCCATGGCCCTGCTCTCTGTTGCATCAGCTTCTCTGAAGCAGTCATTTAACAGATGATACATATATAGTCTATATAGTCTATTGCAAATATTTTTGATCAGGTAGGTGCCCATGATCGAAGAAACAACTAGAGTGCTTCAGAAGCTCAACTGAGCAATCCTGTCCTAACCTTATAGAGGCCATTACTGACTATAGAGTGTCCAGCAAGAGCAATCTAAAAGTGACAGCATGGCACAAAACTTCAACTCACACAGATAAACAGAGCTGTTTGCTCTAGCCAGCCCCTGGTTCACACACTTATGTAGGCTCCTTCAATCCCTCTCTCCTTCCCTGAGGGTACAATGCAGCCTGGCTTTCCAATGGAAATACACAACACACACTGAACAGGTCACTGGACACAACTCTGCTTTAACCTCTAACCCCTATCATTTCTGCTACCATGACCTCTGGGATGGAACCACTATATTTTGACAGTGCTTGTTCCCAAGACCTGGAAAAGAACTTCATCTTTGCTTTCCATTTCTCATATAAAAAGGAGGCCTTTTTGCCTTTTTAAGTGCTGTCCCATTAGATTAGCCAGAAATAATATCAAAAAAGCAGCTTACAGTAATAGCAATTCAATAAGGGCTTTCTGCCCTATCATCCCATGTTTCCCCAAACCCTAAAGTTAATTAAAACTCTTGGTGAATGATGCTAGTTTTCAAGTTCATACTTCAGGAAATACAATAAGCACTATGTAACAGAAGTTAAGATCAAAATAATCTTTATAGCCCATCACAAACAGAAACAGTAGTTCAGTTTGTGAAATGTCAGGGAAATGAACAGGGACAGACTGGATTCACATGTAGAAACAATTTAGCAGTGCTTGGCCACTCACTTTTGGGGTGTTAAAGAACTTTATTTTAAAAAAGCAACATTTCAGAGGAGTTAATGAAGGAGGGGAAGAAAACGTACATCATTTTCTAAAAAGCAGCAGTTAAACAGCTAGTAAATTCTCACAGCCTTGTCAGAATGAAACCACTTCACACAGAGCAGCATTTTGTTCAGCTTTGAGGCCAGTGCTTAAAACCAGAAAGTGACTCTAGGTAACAGAAGGACTTAGAGGGCCCTTCCAAAAACTTGGGATGAAATCCCAAAGCTCTGGGAGAGTAAGGCAAGCACCTGTTTTCCTAACAGTTGATTTTTTTATGCCGCATACTTTACACAGAAGCTGCATTATTCTGGAGAAGCTGCATTCCAGCCAAAAGTGCACAGTTAATGTTTTTTGCAGCCCCCAGCCTCCAGTGATGGATGACCATTTTATAATGAAATACTTTATGCTCAATCAACTTACAAATAACGGATGTTTTATCACACTGAATTAAAAGAATGTTTTTAATGAAAAAAAAAAAAAGTAACAGACAAGAGGATCAGTGATGAGCAGAAGCAAAAGTTATTCCTGTTAAGCGTGGTTAAAAGAAATCCAAGTGATGTTTCACTTTAACTCTTTCAGTGCTCTGCAGTAACAAGTGGAAATGACATGTGATACTACAGGGCTTGCTCTGAAAACTACCTACATGTAAGTCCTGATCCAGACTATTGTGACATGAGATGAGAGTATAGGGCTCCTTCAAAATAATTTTGGTCTGTAATGTCTCAATTAGGTTTCCAAAACAGCTAAGACTAATAACTAAGCACTGTCTAAAGATAAACCTTTCAAAATACTTTAATCTCTTACGCCTGCTCAGCATTACAAAAATAATTCCTAAGACACTCTTTAATCTGCTGTGGGTTTTTCTGCTCCTAGCACTGCTTCCACCTGTCAATACTGAGTGATAAACCAGAGAAGTAAATGCCCTGCACTCAGAGTATTGCAATTTTTAGACCAAAGTTTAGAACCAAAAATCCAAATTTAACTGATAATCTTATTTAAGACTCAGTGCTTGCTGTTATACCACAACTGTTACTGTTGTTACATGCTCCAGGTCAAGAAACCTCAGCACTTAACAGAGCCATACCTGAATGAACACTAGTCCTTGAAAAAGCCCACAGCAGAAGCACTCTTTGTGTCTCCCAAATAGCACATGAAGATGTCCCTACTCTAGTCTGAACATGCCAAAATGTCTCTTCATTCTCACATTTGCTCACACTTTTTAGGAAGAGAGTCTCTTCTAATAGGAATAAAGCAATGGAAGAAGAATATGAGAGACAATGGACACAAGCTGCAATAAGGGAAATGCAATTGGATACTGTGAAAGACATTTTCTAAAGAAGGGTGGTCAAACACCAGAACAGTTTGCTGAGAGATGTTGTGGGAGCTCCATCCTTGGAGATACTCAGAATTCCAAGCTGGTCCTGTTTTCAGCAGGGGTTTGGAGCAGATGACCTCCAGAGGTCTCTTCCTACCTGAATTATTCCAATTCTTCCTTGTGCTCACCAGAAACAAAAGCCCCTCTGGTGTTGTACATAGCTAATATATCCATTCTAACATTCACGGATGAAGAGTTTCCCTTCCCAGATCTACTGTTTAGCGGCAGCAATAATGAAATACAAAGCAGGAGCTCATTCCAGAATTATCCCTAGAAAACACTAATGATTTTCTAAATTGATCTTCAAAACAGAAGCTGCAGACTCAAGCTGTGACTGAAGAAAAAAAACCCCAAACCCCCATAGTTTACCAAATTTACGGAATTCCAGAAAGCTAGCAGAAACAGAACATGTTGCTCCTGTCTTCCCTTAAAAAGCTATGGCATCTGCTGTAGATATGTCATCAAACAACCCTCACCCTGGTCCCAAGTCACAACTTCAGATCTAGAACCATCCCTCTTAGTTGCACTGCAATCACTCCACAAAGTTTAGAGTTAATTTACGGAGCCTTCACACTACTGTTTGAAGCACTGCAAATATTAATCAGACCAAGATTCTAGTCACAAAATCAATTCTCCTCCCCATTCCTCAGCTGAAGGCTGGCACTCAATGAATCAGACCAAAGGGAGAATAGAGTTTCCAGCACCTGCTTCAGCTTTTAAGTTTCCAATTGAAATTGCTGTGATCTGGCAGCAGGCAGTCTGAAGATGTCATTTTTCTGCTCTGTGAAGGACTGAATCACAGTATGAAAAGAATCCAAAGAGAGAAATGAGTGAAAAGAGCAGCAGCAGGCAAAGGAAACCACAACATAACTTAATATGGCCAAAGAGAAAGAGCAGCTGAAGACAGTGTGCTACAAAGTACCATGTCCCCTCTACAACTATTTTACTCACTCTGCCTCATGATGATTATTATGGGCAGTGCTGAGTACGCACTATTTTCCACATTTGTGACAATGCTTTTTCAAACAGTGGTGTAAAACATGACTCAACACTGGTGAGAGATTTGGAATTATTACTTTACTAGACATTACAGACGAGTGCCGTTCACCACAGTAACATTAGAATTTTCAATCTAGGAATGCAAAATACATTCCTTCTTGAGGGAAAGTCAGCAAGCTCATTTTATACACCGATGAAAAGCTTTCTTCTTTTACATAAGGACATACTGATAACTCAAAAAATGTAATTTGGGACATGCTTTTCTCATGCAGAGAAATAAAGTCAAAAACATTTATTCCTTATTATAATTGGTCTCTTAACAAGTGGAACAAGAATATACTCATAAAGAAGATTCCTTCCACAAACAGGAAAGAAACCCTCACTCTTAGCACAACAGTCTGCTTAGGAGATGTGGGGGGGAAGGCACTCCCTTTAGCCCTGGTCAACAGAGCATCTTGTACCATCTCCCTAAGAGTGTAATTTAAGCCTAGGAGTTAGAAAGGCAAAATTCCTAAGATGAACACAGCTTTACTTGGGTAAGAGCCTTTGCAAAGTATGGCAGCTCTCACAGCAGGTAAGCTGCACCTACAGACTACTGGCAGCAGTTTAATTTCAGTGAAGATTTGTCACTAGCACAGGGCAAAAATGGAGGGGTGCTGGGATTATATTACAAGTTTGCAAAAATACAAGTGTCTCAATGGATTTAAAGAAACTAATTAAAAAAAATCTCCTACACACATCATACCAACACCCAACATCACTTAATCTTAGTTCATTTCCCAGTATGACCACTGAGATCTAACACTTCTTCCAGCTCTCAAAGCTTCCCTGGTCACAGAAACTGCTCACTGAAATGTTCCAAAATGCTGGAGAGGCAGAAAGAAGAGTGGAGAAAGGGTTAACTCACAGCTGGGGAGAAAGTTTCCCTGGAAAATTGGAACACATGCTGTGGCTGTGACTGAATTTCACACTGGTTCTGTTGAGTACAAACATCCACAACTGTGTGCATTTGAGAGAGTCGGAAAAAAAGAAATGTTCCTTATATATTAGCTTCACCTGCTAGGTTCCTTCAAATGGATAATGACATGCTCTAGGGAACAGCAGAATCCTTCAGATTCACTTCACATTTCAAGCACAGATGAGGTGCCAAAGGGGGGAGTGTGGTGTGTGTGTAGGAAATGGAAAAGAGTAGTCCTTCCCTTCTCTGCTCAGACAATTTTTGGAACATACTGTAAAGCCAAGCCTATGGCCTGGCAGAATTGATTCCTCTGTTCAAGACTAGACAGGTCAACAGAAAAGTCACCTGAGCTGACACTGAAGACATCCGTGCGACCCAAGTACATAAAAAGAGGAACTGCATAGAGTGAACACAAAAGAGTGTGTACATGCCCTCACACACATGGATTTTAAAGATGAACCGATCAAACATATAGCACTTAGCTAATCAGAGATAGCTAGACAGTAGAGATTAAGACTTACAAAGATCAACCAGCACAGAAGGCTTTGGATTGGAAGAGGTCTCTGGAGGTAAACTACTCCAACCTCCTGTTCATCCAGAGGACTTCTCTGGGCTTGTATCAGGCTGCTTGAGGCCTTGTTCCGTCAAACTTTAAAAGGATCCATGGATAGAGTATCACTCTCTCTTCCCACCTCCCAGTATTTAACTTTCTCTAGAAAGAATTTTCCCCTGGACCCACTACTATGGATCTCTTGGCCCCTCTGAGAAGCGGCTCTTTCCTTTGATCCTCCTTTGGGAAGTGGAAGACAGCACTCAGGCCCCACTCAGCCTATTCTAGACTAAATAAACCTACATATTTTTAGAAGACTACAGCTATGCTGCTGTGCGATAAAGAAAGTGCATGAAAGCAATGGACTGCCAAAGGAACAAGCAAAATGGGACTGCAATCTTCTGGAGTCAACAGCGGAAAGAATATAGCCTCTCATGGTGTGGATGATTCTTATAGAAGTTTTAATTGCTTAAGCACACTACAGTGTTAGAAAACCACTTCTAAGCTTCAGAAATGATAGGCTATGATCTCTTCTGCTTGTGCATAAAGAAAGATGGGAGGAGGGAATGGCACTCTCCAGCATTCTACTGGAGAGCCAGATCAGTGTTTTAGGAAATTATTTCCATGACTACCAGACTACATAGAAAAGATCAACAACATTTGTACCTGTAATAGGGGCTTTTATTCTAGCCAGAGACTGTTCTCTTACAGAATGGCAGGGGAAAAAAAAAATAAAAGAAAAAAACTTACCTTCACAGAAAGGATAGATCTCAAGAGGGGTTATCAATGTCAAAAGACAGGCAGACAGGCGCAGAGAACCTAACATTTATACTTACCTTTTTGAGATAATTAGTAAATGACAGTAGATTAAATATAAAATAACACTTTCTTCTCCTCAAAACATTTTTGACCAAACTACACAAGGAGAAGCAGAAAGCTGGCAGATGAAATATCTGAAGCAGAAGTAGACACATAATTACTATCATTTCCAGGATGCCCAACACTGTGCCAGGTAGGGACAGAGAATTTCTGCCTTTTCAAAAGGGAACTACTATGTGTCCATATTTAAAAAGAAGGCAGGTGGAGAAGACCTTGATTAACTGTATCAGGTTTTACCTTTTTTGTTGCCTCTACTTCCCAAATGCCCACAAAGTTCTCTTCCAGTACATAAGGAACATTTTCTAGCTCTATCTCCTTGACAGGAACTAGTGAACAGATTAAATAGCTGCATCAGTGTTCACTATCCATTTCACTACATACACTAACTTAAAAGGTTACAAAAACCCCTCAAAGCAAGGTATTAATAACTTGCTTTCATCGTGGCTACAAAAAGACTTCGCAGCTGACCTTAAGTACCTACTTTCATGTTCCAAATTCTCTTTATTAATGGACACACCAACTTTATTAAAAAAGAGAATAACAACCAAAAAAAACAAACCCAACCAACCAAAAAAACACACAAAACCCAAAAAACTAAAAAACCAAAACAAAAAACCCACAAAATACCCCCCACAAACCAATAAAACCCCCACCCCAACACCCTTCTTTTCCCCAGTGCCCTTTTTCAATAAAACTAACCGAGAATCCAAGTAAAACAGATATGATGCATCCCTCAGTCATATCACATGAAAGTAAAAGTACTTTGTGAGTTTATTTTCTTTAGCTGAATTGCAGTCAGGTGTTCATTTATATTCTTTTACATATACTGACAGTGACTTGTACTTCCTGCCTCAATTATCTACCATAGTGCTCACACAAGTAATATATTGCTTGCACCTAATCTTTGAATTTCAAAGATTACAGAAAACTGTAGTTAGCTACAGACCCTAATGAGAAATTCCTCTCTGTCTTACGGAGGAGGGCCACCCAGAATCTAGTATTTTTCTATACTGGATATTGTAAGATACTGGCTAAGAAACTGATATAAAAATTTCTTAAAAAAAAAAAAAACAACAAAAAAAAAACCACAAAACTAAAAAAAAAAAACCACAAAAAAAAAAATAATTCCAAAAAACAAAAAAAA